>LBNU01012625.1:0-25715 GCA_014162995.1 Artemisia annua | reverse complement strand
AGACACAATTCATGATCCGGTACCTATGGTCTACGAAATTTAAATGCACAAAGGTGATCCAAACCCGGCGTGGCTGCAACCACTATTCTGGCCCGATTGCCCCGCCAAGATATGCATCGAATACACCCATCATGATCCGGTAACCTATGACTGACCTGAGGCTTTTATTTTGGCCGACTATTAATAGCACCAACAATTTGATGTTCCTTAGGTTGCAACGAAGTAGCAGTTACATTTTGAGACCCATGAGTATCCCTTGTTTACTTGCTGAAACAATCCAAACAATATTTACAACAACTAAACAAATTACATCTTGTGTGATTAATGTGTACAACTGAATTTTTAATAAGTAAACAAATTACCTCTTGTGTGATCAATGTGAGCAGCCCTCGAACTCGAAATTCTGAAGCCATAACCTATTCATCACTCCCTTCCCTCATTCTTCTCCCCGTACTATTACTAAATTTCACCTTCCGTCTTTTGCCCTTCCTCCTTCGCTCTCTACTACCACGTCTCCCTTTCGTTCTCTACTACCACAGCTCCCGTTGGCTTATTTATCCCTATAAAAGGCATGAACTTTTCAAAATAAGATTGGTCAAAAACCTAAAATGAATAATTGAATATCATTAATCAATACAGCTACAATAAAACCAAAATCAACATAAACTTAATCTTACACATCTTTATGGTAACAACTGTTCTCCAACTTATCCAAATCCCGTAGGCCTTTTCATATGTAAATCCCGCATCCCTGTCCTCCTTGTCAACATTATAAACGACACCCACATCACACACATCTACAAAGTAATATAATTAAGATACCACATCACAAATCACAATTTACAATGAAAACCTTATATTGGATTTTATAAAAAGGAAAAAAACAATAATTAGTAAAAAGAAACATAAATTAAACAATAATTCAAAAAAGGCGTTTAATCTTACAAACGCAGTAGCATAATCATAACATTAGTAAAACGAAAGGCAGTAGCATCATCACCAAAGGCAGTAACATCATCATAACTTCACTTAGAAGAATAGAACCACCACTACCAAAGTCAGCAGCAACATCAGGTTAGTGGATCACCTCTTGATTTGGATTTCACTGTATGTGCGTGTGTGTGTAGCGCTGATGGCTGCACCTTCTCTGGAGAATTTTAGATCTGCTTCGTATGGCCTAAGCAGTTATATCTGGGTTTTTTTTGGGCCGAATATGCCAAGTTATGGGCTGTAGGAATTGGGCCGCGACCACTGTAGATGGAACGGTGTCGTTTCTGATCATAAATAATATATATAGTAATACTATTTAGAAATAGTGGTTCTTTCTAAGCTTAAACTTTTGTTCCAGTAACTAATTACTACTTAAACTGAATTAGAAATTGATTAGGGTAAAGACTTACAGAATGTTTCGCTAAGCATTCAATGAGATGCCATTAAGGCTATAAGAACAATCTACCTAGCTAGTAGCTCATTAAGCATTCAATGATGTATAAACTAGTTAAAATCAAACATCATAATGTGTATATATATAATAGAAGTGCATGAAATTTTGTGTCCTTCGTCAAGCGATGGCCATGTGCAATCTGCAATGACACCTCTTGTACCTTCCTAAAGACGGTCATGTTCATTAATGATCATTATTTTTTCATTTTCACACGCTGATATCGAATTTTCAAGTTACATATCTTTCAATTCGACTCTTTAAATGATACAAAATAACCTATCTTGTTTTTTCATTTATTTTTTCTATTTTTGGTTTATGATTAAATAAAAAATGGTCAAAGCAAAGGTTAATGACTTAGATACAAATGAACATCACCTATTAAAATGCAATTAATGAATGGAAAAAATGTCTTCTTGAAACGCCTAACTCTATTACTATGGCCAAGACTAATGAGATTGTTAAATTCTATTTCCTCTATAAATTCCAACTAGTTTTTCGGATGTTACTCCATTGATAAAATATGTAATGAGTTCACTAGTTATTTTCTTTTGTGAGTATTTTAAGCACCATGAAGTTGATTTGGATCGCCTAATAAAACCACCACTACCGGTTACTACCTCATCTTGCGGGCTGGTGAAGAAGACCGCCAGTGGCCAAGGTTCACTAGGCTTTGGGAGAAAAAGTTCATGCAAAAATACCACTCGATATGCAGACGAGCATGTGGGAGAGGTACCACAAATGGAGAATTCGTGTGGATATTGTTCGTTCTTATATTCAACATCTTTAAGAAGGATGGTTAACATTATACTCGATAGATTTTATAAGCTCTCTTAATGATTGCTTTGTAGTGATAAACTATATATGTCTATAAATAAGCATCTTATGTGAACGGATTTCATTATGAAGTTTTCGAAATACTAGTATATGCGACAATTTGTCAATTTCAACCAACGTTTGCAACATGCCAACATGACAAAATGTCACTGCTTTGTAGTGAAAAACAATGTCTTTTGGATTACTTTCTAGTTATGAACGTATCTCAAATGAAACTTTTATAAGATTAGACCGTTGTAACACTGCATTACACCAAAGAGGTGAAGATTAACAGTTCTAAATGACATTACATATGAGTATATACTCAAATACCACATCGATAGACAGTGGGGGATCGCAGTGGCTTTCGGGGATGCCCGTTGTCATACGATTTTTGATTTTTAAATGCACATTGTTTGAAATTGTTTTCCAGTCTTCTTCAATAAAATGCACTTTTTAAATTTTAGTTTTGGGTCTAACAAAAACCAGTTGTAAAATTGAGAAAAAAATAATAGAAAGTATATGTGACAAATTGACAAGTTGCAATATATTGATTGATTGTTTTCGGGTGCACATTACAATGGGCGTCTTCATAAAGGTAGCCATCATCACCTAATTAAGTAAACATATGTAATTGTCATGTACAAGGAACCGAAAATCAGGATCTTTTTTAGTTGTTTTTTATGAAGAGATGTTAATTTGTCTTGTCAACAAAAAAGCGATATTAAGTTAAATTAACTTAGATACAAAGTTGCCTAGCTATCTTTTGAATTGTCCAGATTTTATATATCGTTCAAAAGTTATTTAATGATTTATTATATGTAATTTGAATATTTTTACTACTGATTTATTCCTAAAAAACTTTTATAATTAAGTTGTTATACCAGAACTTAGTACGATGGAAAATCATATAATGTTATATAAACTCATTAGCATCAGCCAACAGAGTACCCACCGACCACCTTTTTTTTCCATAACCATGGGCTGAGTTACATGTATAGCCAAATTACATTTGCTAAATCTTAAGTAAATAAAAATGTTTTTCTAGGAAAATTATAAGCATTTTGATTATGTTGAATTATGTATTTCCATTAGAGAGCACGTTGCGGGGTTGATTTAGGCGCCATTCGCCACCCACACACAACCAATAACACACGAGTAAGTGTTACTGGTGCACCTTCTAAATGTGTTATTCGTCCTTTCGTTGTTGGAATGGCCGGTGCTATTCATCCATTTTTTATTTTATATTTTATATTTTTGAGCGAGTGAAGTATTTTTATGGGGTGATTTGTGAATCCTATATGCATCAATAAGTGTTATTGTTTTTTTTCTATGAAAGATATTTAGTTGTTGGTGTGTTATTTGAGAGGTGATGAGGTAGCGCTGAGATGACAAACTAATAAGTGTTATTGCCGTTGTTCCACACCTAGCCCTCTTATCAACGTACCATTATTTTATGGCCTAATACCATAATAAAGCATCATACTTGTCAAAAAAAGCTGTTTTGAGTAGCGAACTTTTTTTTTTCCTCGTTGGTGTACTGAACTTGCATTTTATTGCCAAAACTACGTACTTTGGACGTTTTTGCCCCTCAAGTTATTAAAAAGTCGGGGGCAAAAATGTCATAAAAAGGTGAGAAAAAGTACAAAAATACGTATTTTTGGCAATAAAATGCAAGTTCAGTATACCAACGAGGAAAAAAAAAAGTTTGCTACTCAAAACAGCTTTTTTTGACAAGTATGATGCTTTATTATAGTATTAGCCCTTATTTTATTTTACTTTTAAAGCAAACTTTGGCAATCAGTTCATACACATTACAAATTTAAGATGCTTGTTCCAACAGAACTTGAATGCATAATTACTTGGTTCGAGAGCATCTCACATTCTCACACCACATGAATACCAATAAGATGCAACTATAACCAAAAACAACTCATTCATAAAACCCAACTTTATCTTGACACCTTAATGTAATACGGAGTACTTCAGTAAACGGATACGGTATTTCATATTTTGGTTATTCGGGGAAGACGAGTATTTGACTCAGATATATATGGTCTAACGGTGTATCCTTATGGTTGTTTTCGAAATCTTTCCATTTAACCCAAAAGAATTACTTAATGAGGTTCGAACATGAAAATGTCTAGTAAAAAAGATTGCTAGACCAACATGGTGGACAACATGAATGTCATTTTTGAATTTTTTAAGACAAGTGTATACTGGTGAGTAATCATACATCAAAAGCCAAAAAAAGGGATACCAGCCAACAGAAAACTACCTGCCTCCATTTTATTGTAACTTTTAAAACTTTATAACAATGGGCTGAGCTTTCCATGTTCTCAGCCATATAAATACACAAACATGCAATGCATTAAGTGTATACAAAATATCATCTAAGAAACTTTGCGAGTGTTATAACCAAAGACCGAAAAAAACCATTTATGGCTTCTCTTGTATTGCTTTTGTCCGAGCTTCTAAAACACCATGATGCTGAATTTCCAAACACTTTATCATCATCACAATCTTCTCGTTTTTCGAGTGACACAACGATGGCAGCTAACCGTGGCGAGTCTTGTGCTACGGCGAAAAGGGTCACCAAAAAGTCATCAAAAACCGTGTTTGGAGTGTATCGAAGGGAGGAAGATTTGGTAAAAGATGATGCTGAATTGAGGGTTTGTGTTGAATTTGTTTGATTATTGTTTTGGCCTTAGAATATTGGGCCATTTTCCTTTGTTGGCTAGTTATGATATAATTACTTGTATATTATGCAATTAGAAGTTTATGTGGAACCTCAATCATGACTCATGAGATTTATGCTTAGCTACTGGAATTTTTCTAGATTTGAGTTCAAGTACAAAGATGAGCTTAAAACGCAAAATAATTCGAGTTTGTAAACGGAAAAGTTTTTCCCTGTTTAGATACGAGAGGATAAGTCATGACTCAAATTACACGACCTAACCAAGGTGTTCCGTGACCATCTTTGACTAGCTATTTCCTTTGCCACCCCTAAATGCTTACTTAGTAAGGTTTGAACCATATGCCTTTTGTTTCTGTTGGGATATCAGATAACTTACCACTATGCCACGTACTTTGGTGTTGATTATATACTTATTCTAGTTTATTCATTGTCAATATGCAATCGAAGATAAATTTTGCTTTATTTTGACAAGTTGAGCTTGAGCTAGCTCGATCGGCTTTGATCGAGGTTTGCAAGGCTACTCCATGTCCAATAAACATTCTAAAACATAACGGAGGCTGACATTATGCAAATCATTATGAATCTATATTATACATTCAAGTAGAAAAAAAGCAATATGCATGTGATAAAACAATCGAAATAATCATATAAAAAAAATCAAAATTTCTCCACCCTCTAGGAAACTCTACTATCGCGTATAATATTGTACAAAAAATACATAATCATATAAAGAAATCAAAATTTCCTCATAATAAGTTATCAATTACATAAAAAACAAAACTTTACTTGCTACTTTGATTGACGTTAGACACTTGTGACTCTAAATATTGTATAACGCGTTGTCGAGCAGCTTGACTTTGAGCTAGGTGTTTCTTAAACATTGTAGATACCACTCTGATTGTCGCATTTCACGCCTCGTATTATCTACCATATGTAAACAACAAAATCAAAAGGCACAATAAGGATCCAAAAAATGATCAGCAGCGCTTAAATAACAGTTAACAAACAGAAAAACAGATGAATTTCTATTGTGAGATGCCATCTACTATCAGCATCAAACAATTCAAGACTAAATAAGTCACATAACTTTAACCAATCACAAAGCTACCCATAAGGCGATAATGATCCAAAGACACATAAAAATTAAGGATCTAATATCAGAGCATCAAACGGTTTCAAACACGGAATAATTTTGCAATAAAGAACGAAATTATGGATATGCGTTTGACTGTGTTTGAGAGAACCACCTGAGTTTTCTTTAAGACCTCCGCTACAGGAGGAGCCTTAGTTGATGGGGTCGGATGCCTTTCTTGAACTTTGCCTCCATGAGAAACTGCATGATATTTTTTATTTAGGTAAAGTACTAGTGGAAGGAGAATAAACTAAACTTGACAGTTAACATGCAAATGTTTCAATAAGTAAAGAAACACGATCAAACAACTCAATGGTACTTAAAGAGACACATCATACCACGAGATTGAAAAAGAAGGAGGGTAGATTCAATCTTGATACAGTAGTCAGCAAGAGTCAGCCCGTCTCCCTTGATAGCTTCTTTGGGAGCAGAAACAACACCTGCAGGTCTGCGGGAATACCTACCTTGTCTTGAATCTTGGCTTTCACATTGTTGATGGTGCTGGAGCTTTCCACTTCAAGATGGACAGTTTTTCTTGTGTTAACATTCTAGACATATATCCGCAGCATAGGTCCTTGATATCATTCATAAGATGGAAGGTCAACTTATCCTGAACAGAGTAGTCATCTAGGTTAGAGCTGTCATCAAGCACATGACTAGCATCGACCGGCTTTTGTGGATCTGGGTGAATACATTCCTTGTCATGGATCATGTTAATTATTCTCTTCCTGCTGCATCGTTTCTCTAGATTTACATACATGATCCAGGGTGAGATGACCATAGTTATTGTAGTCAAAAAGGGTACAACGTTTTTCATTTAGTTCTTTTCCAGCCAAGTACAGCTTTTGTTTGGGTGGGGGATAACCTTCTGTGTCAAAGATCTTAGCCTTGGCATCGGCGATGGTGTCAGAGGATGAACTGCCAAAGGGATGGACTTTTTCGCATTGATGTTCCAGATGAATATCTGCACTAATCCTTCGGTTACAGCTTTGGCTTCAAATCCCCCAGGTACAGCTTTGGCTTTGGGGCCGAACATTAATGGATGAATATACGATTTACGTGAACTTTGTCTTACGTCTCTCAACTTGGCCAGTATAAGAATATCACATTCATTCAGGCCAATAGTGTTCCAAAAAGGTAAGCAACTATAACAAAAATCCTTCCTAATACCAATTAACAAACAGAAAATTCATATCTGTATGGAATTCTAAAGTAACTACTGGAAACATACATATATAATTTGTCGTAGCATAAACTAATATAGTTAAGTTAAAAATTACTCTGTACATCAAAATCTCTTTGGATTTATAAGAAAGTTCAGTTAAAGATCAACAACCACATAATTGGAACAAAGACAACAAGGAAAGGACCAGAAACTGACTAACAAAAATCCTTCTACGAGTTAACAAACAGGAATTCAAATCTGAATTGAAGAGTTACCAAAGTATTTCTAATGTGCAAGATGATCATGCAGATTTCATCTACTATCAGTGTCAGGCAACTAAGACCAAATAAGTCCCAAAACTTTAGCCTCAATCTTAGCTTTGGACGGGAAGCGTAGATAAAACATACACCTCCTGATTCTAACTCTCTTGGCTTTGCCTACATTAAATTTTCAATTGTTACCAAGTCCATAGGGTCCAAAATAATGCTAGGAGGGTTATCAATCAAAAAGCACAAAACCGATGAGAAAATAACATAACTCATGTATTTAATATCTTGATAACGGCTATGTTTGGCGTAAAGCTTTTTGGAGCTTTTTGGGGCAATGAGCGGTGAGCAATGAGCTTTTTGATTTTTAGTGTTCGTTTGGCAAAAGAGCGGTGAGCTTTGCTATTTTTTAGGAAAGCTCATTTTACCAATGCTTCTTTAAGAAGCTGTGAGCGGTGAGCAGTAGCTGTGAGCTACAGCTCCCAGCTCACTGCTACTACTCACAGCTCCTTTTGCCAAACATAGCCAACATTAACTTGAGTTACAAAGTAAAACACATAGACAACATACTTAAAGAATCCTAAACTAAACAAGAACAAAAATTATCCTAACAGTAACGATAACTGAAAACTGTATTTGGTTTGGGCCCAACCCAATAATGGCCCTGAATAGGTTTTCTGTTAAGAAATATAGTTAGTGAATATACTCATTAGTCATTAACAACTAATCGTATTTAATTATTTTTTTTAACAGCAATTTTTTACAACCTTCACCACCTATTTCACATATGTCTCCAACGAAACATGAACCCACAACATGTAGGTTATTGGACCACTCACATACCGCTACGTAGAGGTGAACAAAAAATAACGGTTTTCGATCCAATCCGCCTAAAAAACTGAAAACCGGTTTAGGGAAAACAAGTTTCAGAAGAACCGAACTGTCGGTTTCTAAACCGGTTTGCATATTTTGTTGTTGACCGGTTTAAACTGGTTTTTTTTGTTAATGTTATTATAAACAGCAACAACCCCATAACCTTGGTTATATTGACCTCATAGTCTCATACCTTATATCAGTCCTCATCAGTCTAAAATAAAAAAAAAAACAAAAAACAAAAAACAAAATAAAGAATAGTTAAGCAAAAAGTCAACAGCTTACTTCCACAAGCTCTGTCACTCCCCAAGTCACAATTATATGACATCTCAAACAACATGTTGAAATAATGTGTTGACTTTGGTTGAACTTACAAACTCATACTTGTCTAAAACCACAGGGACTAGTTGTGATGAGTTTTATTCTTCTAACAATTTTTGTCTTTGTTTGTCAAGTGTGTTGTATTGCAGGGACTGAAATGAAACATTTGAGTATATATTCTCATATTCGGATCTAGGGTTTGCTAACTTCTCATTCTTTGTGTTGATCATCTTGATCACTGGTTAGGTTGTTTTATACTGTTTGAGTGTTGTAGTGAGGCTCATTGTATCTGAATCTTTGTAGTGTGATAGATAGGATCCTTCTAAAGGGAACTATCTTGTTTCTTTGTATTTGTGTGGTGAGTACATGATTTGTGGACTCATTTTCTTGAACTATTAAGCAATAAAAGATTTCACCAAGGGGTGGTTAGCTGGGTGAATAACTTGTGTTGTGGTTGTATTCTGGTTTAGGTCTATAGTTTTACATGGTATCAGATCTATGGCTTTGATCTTCAATGGTTCTTGGTGATTTTAGGGTTTTTTAGGATTATGGGAATTGTTTTGGGGATTTTCTTAATTCGGTGGTGTTATTGTTCGATTGGGGCTGTTATCTCAAAGGCCGTAGTGGTTTAAGTGTAGATGTTCGATTGGTTAGGGTTTCTTCAAACCTTAATTTTGGTTTTTTGGGGATCTTGGTTCCTAGTGATGATTGATCATGTTCTTGGTTACTCAAATTCTTGACTAAGTGAATCAAGACTGTTGGTGATTGTGATTGTTCTTCCCACTGCGATTTATAGCATTATAAGCTTCTTTTTTTCCTTTAAACCTCTGAATATCTTAGTGACTACACTGCAAACTCAGAGGGTACCTTCTTGACCTACTTCTTTAAGAAGTAAGGATACCTGCTCTTCCCATCTGATAGCTAGGTGTGAAGCTGGGTATCTCAGTTGGTTTGGGTGTGTGTTGCATTGTCTTTACAGGTTTTTGTTTATTTGTTTTTGTTGTTGAGTCTAAACTGCTAGAGGATAGGAATTTGGGCGGTCTTGGAAGTCTCGTAGTTATTTTGTTTTTCTTGAGTGTTATTCGTTTGTTATTTGTTGTTCTTGAGGATAGTGAAACTTATAGCCAATATACTTAAAGAATCCTAAACTGAACTAGAACAATAATTATCATAGCACTAACGATAATTGAAAAGTGTATTTGGTTTGGGCCCAACCCAATAACGGCCCTGAATAGGTTTTTCTGTTAAGAAATATATATAGTTCATATTTTAACGGCCCTGAATAGGTTTTTCTATACTCATTAGTCATTAACAACTAATCGTATTTTATTATTTTTTTAACGACAACTTTTACAACCTTCACACCTATCTCAAGTATGTCTCCAACGAAGTATGAACCACCACCCTCTAGGTTATTTGACAACTTACATACCGTTAGCCGCTAGGCCAATAGACCTTTGGTATTATTATTATTATTATTATTATTATTATTATTATTATTATTATTATTATTATTATTATTATTATTATTATTATTATTATTTTCTTGGGCTAATTACTTAAAAAGTCATCTAACTTGCTACCTTTTGTTATTGTGTCACAGAACTTCTTTTTTTCTCATTATGTGTACTGAATTTTTAAATTTTGTTCATTATATGTATTTTGTTACCATTACCCTTACTTTTTTCAAATATCGAAGGGAAAATGGTCATTTTACATGGATGAATAGTCACAAAATACACACAATGATCAAAATTTGAAAGTTCAGTACACACAATGAGAAATAAAATACTTGGTACACACAAAGACAAAAAGTATCAAGTTAGATGGCTTTTTAAGTAATTAGCCCTTTTTAACTCACTTTAACAACTTTTTGATAAAATAGAAAAAATAATAATAATAAAAATCAATTAATGGAACAAAAAATATTTATACTAACTTCAAATCTTGTCACATTTTTAACTGATTAAAACTCGTACTAAGATAAGTATATCTAAATAGACAAAATTAGGAAATCTCTTAAAGGTGTTTTTGGATTTAAGTCATTTAGCAAACAAGTGTTTATGTTTAAGTCGTATTTTATTCATTCAAACCGTATTTAAGCTTTCTTTCTCATGCGTAGACTTTTGTCAATTGTAAAAAAAGCACAAACAACACAAAAATGAATATTAGTACAATTTTTTGGATTGAAATCTTATAAAGTTTAATTTGAATATGGTAGGTCATGTTCAGTTTTTTGTAAAAAAATAGAAAAAAAAGTGGGATTTGTAATATGTCATTTTTATATTACTCAATACTTAAATTCAAAATCTTACTAAAATAACAAAATGACATATCATGTTTGAATTAAACTCGAGAGAAACTCAATCTTGATTTTGGTTCGGTGAAATTAGTTTTAGGCGTGGGCTAGTGGTTTTGGCTTAGGCTCAAACAATATTATACTCTTGCCAATAGTTTTCGGTTTGGTCCAAAAACAACTTAATTACTTAAGTCAAAGTGTCGAACACAAGCCTTGAGCATTGACTCCCAAATGACTGACGGATCTCTTAATATTTTACTAACCACCACTATTAAAGTTCGAATATAATATTAAAATATCCATATTTCCATATTGAAATACCTAAATTTCGATATTATACCAACGCATTAACTCGAAATTGAAGTAGCCTCGTAAAAAGAGGGCGTTCCACCATGGGATCCCGAGATAATTAATTCCTTGGTATGGATACTTGGTTAAGACGAATATTATTACAACACGATCAAAGTAATAAACAATATTCTTTTTACTCACTACTTACTTTGTTAATGCTAAATAACTATATACTGTATTACATAAGAGGTTACCTAGAGATGAGCATTTTGACCGAACGACGAAACTGTATCGTATCGAACCGGCATCGATTTCACTACAGGTACGGTTTCGGAACTATGACATTAGGGGAATAAATTTGGTTCCTTTAAAGACGATACGGGATATAAACGGGAAATCCCGATTTTGGTATCGGAATACAAAAGAGTTTATTATTTGAATAAATTTTTAGATACAAAGAATCTTATTAGTGTCTCTCATGCAAACTACACTGGAAAAGGATGACCACAACATCAAACACAAAGTTGAAAAAAAAAAATAAATAAAAAAAAAAAAGAAAAAAAAAAAGAAGAGTAAATTGCAAAAATCATCCTTGTGATTTAGCTAAATTGTAGGTTTAGTCCTTGACCTTTTGAAAGTGCAGCGATCGTCCTTTTTGAGTTTCATATTCGGTCCTTGGCCAAATTAAATTACCAGAATGCCCTCGTATTCAACCCCTAGCCAAACCAAAAGGTATTTTAGTCATTTAATATTGGTCAGGGACTGAATATGCAACCCAAAGTTTCATATAGGGACGGTCGTTGCAATTTCGTAAGGTCAAGGACTAAATCTGCAATTTGATCAAAGCACAAGGACGATTTTTGCAGTTCACTAAAATAACTCCTAAACCTTCTACGACAATTGTTGGCCCTTTACAAACCCTCCCAACAATTAAACCGTAACTTATTATCAATTACTAAAATTATCAATTTTAAATTCATAAATTATCCCGATCATAATCAATCATATTATAGTAATATTAATGATACATCGTTAATAGTTTATTGTTTTTCTCCAAGGAAACATTCTTTTTCACATTTTCGACGACTAATACATGTAGTTTAAACTCACTGCCACATAAACTAAAATTAGGTAAAACCATCTGTTTTCAGGTGGCTGGCGTTGTTACACCCCGAAACCCGTTAGGTATTTTATTATTAAAATTTCATTATATTAATTTAACTATGAAAATTATGTGTATAAAGAGTTTATATGATTGGCTAGTCAATAAGTTTAAGTGAAAAGTCAAACCAGTCAAGTGTTAAGTAATATAGGTATACGAAGTTATATGTGGTAAATATCCTAAGAATAGGACTTGAGAGACCAAACTTATATCGTATTTTATAAGCTAAGACTTCAAACACATTCTTTGGCTTTCCATAATTGTGTAGAAGTATTTTATGTGTGTATGGTGACGTGAAAAATAAAAAGGAAGGGAGGAACACGAGTTTCCAAGTGATCAATTGAAGGTGAATTAGTGTTCCAATCCAAGAAATAAGCCTTTAACACATCATCCCAACAAGTAAGTGTGTCTAATCTTTGAGTTAATTTCATAATTGAAGTTAAGCTTCATGGAGGTCAAAATAGAGAGTTTAAGTAAAGAGGGTTTTGAGCCAAAGTGATGAAGTAATAATGACAGAGGTTTAAGTCCCTTTAATGGGTTCTGGTTAAATGGATGATTCGAGGGTTTTTCTTGTATTATCATGATAATGATCATATGCAAGTTAAAAGTGACATTGAGCATATAGAGGAGTAGTGTTAAACCCTTGTTGCTATGCATTGATGAAAGGCTAAGTAATTGTAGTGATCCTTGTTTAGGAATCAGGGGAATTGGTGATGACACTTCTTGGTAAAAAAAAGTTTTACATCAACAACGAGCGAAGCTATCTTTACCAAAAATACGGGTGTTATACCAAAAGCCCATTTACGCACCTCAAACATAAACTGTAGATAACTCTTTTGCATATTATAAAATTTGCAAGTTTTACCTTAAGACACATGAAACACTCAAAAAGACTACACTTTACAAAAGACTATAACTTGACCAAAGACTTGGGAGTTTAACTTGCTTCAAGCATGGTATTTATTACTACTTGCTCATATACAAACGACAAGTACTTCCAATCATCGCTTCACTTCTTACGGCCTTAATCCACATAAACCTATACAGAACAAAAGGCTTTCGCTTAGTAAGTAATCGGCAATGTCAAACTATTATATATAATTAAATCATCTTGCATCATACACGTTTCAACATTAGTCCATATCACTAATCCAACCCATCACTTGCATACATAGCCCTTTGAACAATCATCAACTAACATCATAAATAGAACAATAACATACCTTAACTAGTTATAACAACTGGCCTAACTATTACCTTAGCTAGTTATGACTAACTAGCATATTCCTCTCATTGGTTTAAGCTTACTAAACCATGCTTCCTATACACTTAACACATCCATTATCATGAATCACAATATGATAAAATCAATACAATAACACATTATAACCAAATTAGCTACCTCAAAAGATGGCTACTAACTAATAAATATAAGTTGGTTGAAGTATGTCTGCAAAGTTTCGGAAATTATCGAGTCGTGCAAGTGTCTTTTCGTGAAAATGTAGTTTTGGGTTATAGGAGTAAACCTATACGGCGTATAGGAGTAAACCTATATGGCGTATAGGGCCAATTTTTTATTTTTATTTTTTTTTTATTTTTTTTTTATTTTTTAAAAAAGTGGTTTGTGGCGTTTTGGCGTGGCCGCTTGAGGGTTGTTTGCACCTATACAAACGTGAATATGTACTCGACATTATTTACCCACGATATTTATTTAGTGAGTTATGCTTATTATTAATTAATCTTGTTATCCAAGATGAAACATAAGTAACAACATATATCTTTGTTTTTGGTTAGTTTATTTTGGTTTTAGAAAAGGTGAAAAAAAGAATATGTATCATTTTCCCGTTAACGAGTAAATGAAACCGGTACCGGGATCGAGATCCCTTTCGGTACCGCTACACACTTTTATGCTCGAAAAAAATACGGTAACATCAATCCGATACCGGTGTGATTTGTACCGAGCTCAGCCCTTGAGGGTACCAATGCAGGTAAAAATAGTTAAATACACAAAGGGGGCCCCAATTCTAAAGTAGCATCAATCCTTGCTCGAACCTTGTCCCAATAAGTTCCAGCTTGGTATGTCATATGTGCGTGTAGAAGGACTAGATGAAGATCAATTAAAACTCGAAGCATCGTGGCAACTCAATGAAAGTTGAAAAGAGATGATTGATGTAATTAAACCTGTGTCTAAACATATGTCTAGACATACATGATAGTAATGGATTTGTAGTGAATGGATCAAGTTGGTGCATTGTGAAGTTATAACTTTATCCACAAGCTAGTTTACGCGTACAAATCATTCATCATCGTGAAAGTACCTAGCTTAGACTTCATTTATAGCAACAACATTAGACTTCATTTCTACTGTGCCTAGATTAATATTTGTCCTACAATTTCCAGTGAGCTGTGCCTCAGGATAATCGAGCAGTTTCTTTAGCATCATACTCGCTTGGCCCGTATGTGTATCTTCAAATGCAACCGTACTCTCTAGCTAGTTTCGTGTGCTAATCGTGATAACTGATATTTATAAATTTTATATAGAAGCATAAAGAATTTCTAAGGCAAAAAATAAGGTTTCCTGTTCCTACATCGATTACATGAAATAAAGTTTCATATTAATATTATGAGCAATGGTGTTGGTTTGTTTGGTAAGCTTTTCAATTGAAGTTTTGACTAATTTATGACATTCAAGTGCACACTTGATAGTACAAGAAGTTGGGTTGCAATTTCATTTGGTACCTAGTTGTCGACATCAAATTAACTAATAGTAGAATTAAGTGATCCGCATCTTTTTTATTTATTCCTATGCAAAAACTTTGGATACTTCATGCTTCAACATATAAGTTGCTTTTGTCTAACAAAAGATAAAACTGCATGATAACATACGTTAATTTAGTGACAACGTATAAAAGAACGACACGTGCATCAAATCATCGACTAGTCACATCAACTTATGAGAGAAGACATTAAGTTATGAGCAGGCATTAAGTATGGAAGAAGTAACGAATTTAGTAAGCTGTTTACGTATTAATGAATCAACAGGAAAACCCGGGAGATATGTTATTAGTAAGTATTTATTGAGAAACCTGCCTCATATCTACTCAACTAGCTTGGAAATTGAATATTTCATATGTGAGTTTAACTTAAAAAGGTTCATCAAGTAGATCGTGTGTTTGTCAACTTATTTAGTGCTTATAATTCTATCATCGTATATGCTGAAAGCAGTGTCTTCTTGATCGTTTTTCTTGCTCTTGGGCAGAAGCGGCAAATTGTGTAGTTCTTAGTCAAGTTGAGTAACAGATTAAAAGAATAACGTGTTCTCGGCTTGCTTAGATAGTTCCAACTACAGCTAAAACTAATTTCATTTGACCTATTGGCCGGAGATAAGTGTAACACAAATGAACTTTGATTTTGCCACTATATATCGTGTTCATGTCGGTGACGACTTAAATTAAGTATATAAGGTCTTCATGATCTAAAGTTTTGTTTTAGATCGGTTATTCCTCCTTGTTTCTCTCAACTTGTCTACCTAATTTGCTACTCCATTTTAGTAGATTACTTAATGTTTGAAAGAAATATATAAAAAATATTTAAATTAATAAACCCATGATCTAAGTATTAGGGTTTTAATCCATCGCAAGTTCAAGAATAATTTGGAAAGAATTGTTTTGCAGCTTCGATGCATGATTTTATGGGTTATCATCTATTGGTTGGATGACTTTTGTTAACAATCACGTGAGCCATTATTGGCTAGCATGTGATCATCAAATCTCAAGAATTCCTATCTTTATTTTTCTAATCTAGATTTGTTAGTCAAAGTGTCTACTTAATCAACTTTTTTCCGAATAAGTTGATATTATAGCCATTGCATTTCAATGTGTTTGTGTCTAAAAATGGATAATTGTTGATATGCAGTTTTAGTTACAAGTTTTGTTTGTTGGTCAAATGCATATGCATGTATCTCTTAGATGAAAAATTTATATGTCAAGCGCGCACACAAGACTTTAAGTTACCAGGTGAATAATTTTTTTTTACGAATATGAAAGAAATAAAATGAAGTAAAAAGACTGATTTCATTAAAACCAGTCAACAAATTAATAAAACATGTATTTCTTTTGACATATTAGTCAACTAATTAAATAAAACATGCATTTACGTGACACAAAATTCAGGACCATGTTCATTTCGAAGAAATCATGATTTTGAACGAAAATTTACACTAGGCACCAAACATCCATCGAGTTCCTATGAAGCCCGAGAACCCCCTAAGTCGTCAAGCATTTTGAGTAACAAGTGCATGTGTATAAGCTCAAGCTATAAAAAAATGTTAAAATGGTGTTAAGTTGCTTTGACAGACCCAAAAAATTCAATATTTCTAAAATCCAAGTTTTACACTTGAAAGTTTTCGATTTTTAGGCTGTTATTATTGAGATAAGCTCTCAACTTGTTCGAAAAATAACGTGTCAATGTTAAAGTTGATTTATTGTACGTATAAGTGTTTAAAGTCTTTTAAATAAAAAAAACAAAGAAAATACATTATATATAGAAAGTCAGAAAGAAGGGTAAAGCATGTGAAAAAGAATCAAAAGCAAGAATCCCGCCATAAATTTATGCTTCTTCCTTCATCATTTAATGATTCTGGATAACAAATTAATTCAAATCTCACCCCCCTCAAATTTAATGTTAAGTAGAGTAATGTATAAGAAAAGACTTGCAGCAATACGCAAAAATAAATTCATTTCAAGCTCACTGAAGTACTAGTTAGTATATGTCAAATAAAATTATCCGCAAAACCCTTTTTTACCGGTTAACTAAATATCTGCCCTAACATACTGGTTAACTAACTAACGTTTGCGGCGAAAGAATGATACAACTCAAGCAATACCTTGTTAGTAAATAAAATTATCAACTTTCAGTTAACTGTTTTGGTCTATTTTAAATGACTCATTGTTACAGTGTAATTTATAAGATGCATAGATACATATGGTATAGTATGATAAACTTTAAAGTTTTGTTAAAGTTTTCATAAAGCATGCTTTAAATAACACTTAACTAAATTTAGGAAGTAACTTTAGTTTGATACAATGATATGGCTGACAAAAAGGTAAAAACTTCACTATAGTGTCACGATGCTAGCTTAAAACAAAGATTGTAAGCGAGACAAGGTGTTCATAAACTACTTGAGATCGATCAACTTGATAAAAGCTCGAGTCAACTTTATTTCGTTTATGATGTACATGAAACAAGTTTGAGTTTCAAAATAAACTCAAAATGAGCTAACTCGAGTTTGGAAAATTCAAATGAGACGAGCAGAGCTCGAGCTTTGACAAACCCGACGACTCGTTTAATTATATACCTCTAACTCTTTGCGCAGTTAAAACTTTCCCATATTCACCCCTAATCTTTGGGTCCACTAACCTCAAATTTTATACAGTACTAAATTATCTCATTAAACTCTGCAAGCTAGAAGTGTCCCCAACACCTCTATATAAATACCACCACCATCTCCACAATTATAACCATCCCACACTCACACACACACATAAACACCTAAACACACTAAACCCACAATGGGTTTCAGGGCCTCCCTCACACTCCTAGTTCTAGTCACCTCATGCTTAATGATCAATGCTATTGACCTTGATCATTTAACATGGACACAAGCTCCACACCATGCACCAACATACCCTCCAACCCAAGCACCTGCACCACACAAAGGTGGACACCACAAGGGAGGTGGTCACCACCACAAAGCACCAACTGTTGCACCTGTGCATCCTCCAGTTAAGGCTCCAGTTCACCCACCAGTTAAAGCACCAGTTAAGGCTCCAGTTCACCCACCAGTTAAAGCACCAGTTAAGGCTCCAGTTCACCCACCAGTTAAAGCACCAGTTAAGGCTCCAGTTCACCCACCAGTTAAAGCACCAGTTAAGGCTCCAGTTCACCCACCAGTTAAAGCACCAGTTAAGGCTCCAGTTCACCCACCAGTTAAAGCACCAGTTAAGGCTCCAGTGTATCCACCAACTAAGGCTCCAGTTAAAGCACCAGTTAAGGCCCCAGTGTATCCACCAACTAAGGCTCCAGTCCAGCCACCAGTTAAAGCTCCAGTTCAGCCACCAGTTAAGGCCCCAGCACCTCATGTACCGGTTCCACGTAAGATGGTGGCTGTTAGGGGTATGGTTTATTGCAAGGCTTGCAAGTACAGGGGGATTGATACACTCACGTCTGCTACTCCACTTCAAGGTATAGTACTCTTTAACTATTTTTTATGTACTGAATATTAGTTGCTCGAGAGTAGAGAGACTGCTTCAAGAACTTAAGTCGTGTCTGTGTATGCTAAATCTAGTTAAATATGAGGTTAAGCATGTTCAAATTGCTGTTGTCTTTTGATCTAGTACTACTAATTAAAAACAACTTACTAAGTTGAAGTTCATAGACCTAACCTAGCTTTTTTATTTTGTAGTAGTTACTACAATAACACTTTGTTAAAAGTGTTGGAATTGTTTAACACTGTACTAAGTGCTATGCTACTTATGGGAGTGATGAAAACAGCTTATTGAAAACTGTATATCTGCTTAGCTTTCAAGTTTTGGCACTTCAAAAATAAAAAGTTGGTAATTTTTTATCTTAAAAGTGAGTAATAAAATAAGCACTCTCAAACACACCCTTATTCAAAAGTTTCTGTTAAATCTTTGGACCATAAACAGTATAGCTATATTTACTTAATATATACTCTATTAGTATGTTTTTATGTTTTTTTTCCCCAAGTTATTGTAGTTCACTCTAGTTAATACAACTCTCTAACACATGAAATGTATATCACAGGAGCTGTGGTACTCTTGACATGCAAAAACACCAAGTATCCATTGAGAGTGAAAAGTACAACCGATAAGAACGGGTTCTTCTTCATCATGGCTCCTAAGACAGTGACCACTTACGGTGTCCACAAGTGCCGCGTCACTTTGCTAGCGTCGAAAAACCCTAAATGCAACCACCCAACCAACCTACACTATGGAGTTAAGGGTGCTACCTTACTCCCAACCCCGAAAACACCAATTGGCTCGAAGTTGCCTACACTACCATTCGATGTCTACACCGTGGGTCCTTTTGCATATGAAGCATCTAAGAAAACACCATGCCCCAAGGCCTAATTCAAGATTTAGAACTTAAGGGGATTACTTAAATGTTCGTATTATTAGTTCATGGTTGCAAAGTGCTTAAGTGTCAATTAGATTTCTTAATAATTTGATTTGATATTTAGAAGTCTGAGTGGTATGTAGTTTGGTAATAAGTTTGGAACAAATCTACTTTTCATTTATCATTAGTTGAATTATTATGAGTTTGTTTGCTTAGCTTTAGCCTATTGTGTTTTTTTCGATTTTACATTAGATATCATATTTACTCGAAACTTACCAAATTAAAAACAACATGTTTTGTTATACCGTATTCATTGAGCACTCTAGAACTGAACACAATCAAAATGTTCAATTTAACATATTGTTATGTATTTTCTTTAACAAAAAAACACGTCAAAGATCCAATAAGACCAATATCGACCCATTATACTGTCGATTTAAACTAGTTTTCGCGTAGAAACAAATAAGATACGTGAAACAATCATTTTGTATCGTGATCCATTAAAAGTGTCGACACTCGAGTGCACATTCCTTAAATCAAATATACTTTTGTTGTTAAAACACAAGGACAATAATCATAATAAGTATGGTGATCGATTACAACTTTCACAAATCGCAATAAAGTTAATTGGTGGGGTGTAAAAGTAATGAAGGGAGGTGTTTCACCAAATGTAGACATCGGAGTGGGTAAAAATCATAATGGTGAATAAATGTGGCTCCTCCCCCAAAACATTCCCATACTAAAAATTTACACAACATAAAAAAAAGCTTTGTTGTTAAAGCCCAGCACAAAAGATTTTGCTTTTTCTATGTAAATCTTTTCTCATCATATCAAATAATTTAATTAAGATAAAAAGTAAGGTCACATCATAAGTATCATAGTAAAATACGATTATATATACGAGAATTTTTGTAACATTTAAGTGAAGTTTATGTAGCAATAACAACTTCAAAGCTAATAATGTAACTTTGGCCTTTCCACAAGATGAAGAAGTCATTTTGTGTGTGTCAAAAGGAATACAACTTATCATAGAGTTCACATGGTTTTTGAAGTTGAAACTATTGACGTCTAGAGACTACCAGGCCCAAGCCTCAAAATTTTAACATAACACACATCTGGTTATCGACTTATCGTTGCTATTGTAGTCAAGTCGCCAAATTCTCATGATCCTTTTAAAGGCCTTCTATATGCTATATGCTAATAGCCACTGTATGACTTTAGACCAACATCAAGTCGTTCCAAACATCTTAAACGTTTGCATTTGATTATTGATGCCATTATGTCATCGAGACCGACATAAAATGCTAACTTGTCTATTTGATCATTTGGTTATTTTTTATTTCTTTTGTTTTTTGGAGATACTTATCAGTGTTGAGATGAGATTAGTATTTTGCTAATTATTTTTCATAAGCATTTTGTCAATGACATGTATCATATTGTAGCTTATCTTTATAGTCAACATGCAATTTAGATACAAAAGTATATTTTTTATGAACACCATTTTAACAGTCAATCCCACATCGGGTAAGTATAAAAATGTTGCTAGCTTATATACCAAACTGTATAGGTATTGCTTGTCTCTAGATTAGTATTATGTCTTCATCTGCCTAAAGAATTCTTCTAAGAAAATAGGAGGGTTCAACGTGGTAGTTGAAAATGAATATGATTCTAAAGTTTTTATCTTTTTTGACTCATACGAAAAAGAACAGGACCGAAAAAAGTTGAAACATAATTTAGCACTCGATCATGAAATCACATAATTGAGCTCTCACAACTAATTTGGTCTAAATCCCAAATTACTTTCTTAACCTAAGTTCCTTAAAACACATTATCCACACTTGTAGCTTTTGGCCCATAAACTGTGGCATTACTATTCTTTTAAACTAGTTATAATACCCGCGCACGCGCGGGTTTTTTTTTTTTTTAAATTTTTTGAATCATATATTTTTATTTATTAAAAAACAAATAATTTAATCTTTATTTTGTTTGATTTATGATGTTTAATTATAGTTTTTTATTATTAAAGATAATTATTTAAAAATTTTAATCCTATTGTTAATTGCATCTTATCTATATTTTTTGTATTTATCTTCTACTTGTGTTATGGATAAATATAAAATATTATCTAATAAGAAAATAATCTTTTTTTCTAAATAATATTATTACTAAATAAGGTATGGTTTAGTTTTTTTGAAATGGAAAAGTCCCCACTTGGGGTTTTGTTTTATTATATAAAAGATTAGAGGTATGCTAGAACCACACAAGAGTTACAAAAAAACATCCACACAATGATGTGGCATAACACTTGGACCAATCATTAACTCTCTTCATTTATAACTCTTTTTTTCATAACAAATCATTTTATTACACATCATTGTGTGGAAGTTTTTTTTGTAAATTTTGTGTGATTGTAGCATTTCTCCTTAAATTATGTGCCCTGAAATCCGCACAAGTATCATTTGTTCGAGTAGCTTTGAAAGATATATGGTCTATGATGACCACATATCTTTTATATAATAAAACAAAACCATATTGGGAATTTTTCATTTTAAAAAAATTGGAACCATACCTTATTTAGTAATAATTTTATTCAAAAAAAAAAAAAGATTATTTTCTTATTAAGTAACATTTTATATTTATCATAACACAAGTAGAAGATAAATACAAAAAATATAGATAAGATATTTAAAAAAAAAGATTATTTTCTTATTAGGTAACATTTTATATTTATCCACAACACAAGTAGAAGATAAATACAAAAAATATAGATAAGATGCAATTAACAATAGGATTAAAATTTTTAAATAATTATTTAAAAAAATAAAAAAAAATAAAAAAATAAAAAAACAAAAAAAACAAAAAAAACAAACCTGCGCGTGCGCGGGCATTATAACTAGTATACACATTAGATTAGTAGATCTGAATGAGTCAACATTGTATTTAAATACTTTGATAAAGTTTTTTTAAAAAAACTATTTCGACGATAAATCCTACAAAGGTTAAAGTAATAGAATGCTACTAATTTACATACCATAGTGTAGAAGGACAATATGTGATTGGATTAGTATTATTGTTTGCGAATTGACAATTACCATCTCCTAATAAAAAGTAGGGGATTGTGTAATGTTGTGTTTGAAAATTGATATGAGTCTCATCTTTTATGGTTAATTTTCTTTATTGTAAGAATATATCTTGATTAGTATTATGTTTACGAATTGACAATTACCATCTCAGTTGGGGATTGTGTAATGTTGAGTTCAAAAATTGATATGATTCTCATATTTTTATGCTAATTTATCTTGATTGTAAGAATTCTTCTTCGACAAAAACGCCAAGGTTTTCTTCAGTGAGACCGAGAGTTCACAAGGATTGTGTATAACAGCGAATATGGCTCAGACAATCGAGATGGAAAATACGCTTTTGTAGAACCATATAGGGGGTTGAATAGTTCTTTACAACTTCTTTGAAAGTGGAAACTAAAAATTGAATTATTAGCATACTATTGGGAGATTATAGTCATTCTTGATTTCTTTATGTCAAACAGATGACCAAAATCCAATTAGACTATTAGAGGCTAACAGGCCCAAGCCTGCCTGGATCCAGTTATTAAAAAGCCTTGTCCTTTTTGGGCTATTTTAATTACCAAGCAACTTAGAAAAAAATATATAATGCAACGCCTTTGTGTAATTGTGTACATAACACAAAATTGCATAGTCACGCCAAAGCCAGATTCGGCCCAGTCGTTTGTTTCTGAACTCTTGATCCTTTTGGTCAAAAAATCCGATAATAATTTTTGTTCAAAAAGTTAAAGTTGGAAAAATATTTGTTGGGCTCGGCCCAACTGTCACCGTACTCCTATTGGGCCCAAAATATTAGTCTTGGCCAAAATCCATTTTTAGTGTTTATAATTATATAACTATATATATATCTAAACATAATTAGCACTTTTAATTATGTTTAATTTTCAAAAAGTCAACTACGGTCAAAAATATTTTTAGTCGATCCATTTTAATTGGTGTCGACCCAAAATATTTATTTTCTCCAAAAATTGTATTTTTAACTATTAATTATAATTAGTTACGGTTAATTCGATATATACTTAATTATAATCTTTCAAGCAAAACTTCCACCAATTCACCACTTGAGCCAAAATTTTATGTTTTTCAAAACCCCAATAATTTCATAATTGTTATTGAAGCCGATTTATGTATATATACATATAAGTGTATATATCGTCTTAAATTCGCGTAATTAGTGTAAATCACATTTGTATCATTAGATTAGTACCACAAGCAACAAGTTTTATCACACAAGCAATAAATATACATATGAACTAGTAGCATTTAATGAGGTTAAATTTACATGCATGCTAGACATTTATATGTAAACTTGTCAACTTAACAAAATATATACATTTAGCACTTGGTAACCCCTTTGATCATCATAAAAACATGATATAAACAAGATTTGAAAAGTTTGATGAATCCTTACAATGGTGATGAAGTTAACGTGGCTAGGAGAACAAGAGGAGACCCAAAGTACTTCAAATTTAACCCAAAACACTTCCTAATTACCCAAACTCTTGTAAATACAACCCAAATAATTCTTGATCTTCAAAATTATGTAAGAAATGTGTGTGTTTGTGTTTTCGGCCAAGAGAGAAAAGAGGGGAGTTTTGGATGAGAAAATGATGAAGATTAACTAGTTAAATGGGTAATTGGATATTAGATTTGGGTAAAGGGGTGTGTTGTGGTTAAAAGAGTTTTAAGTGGTTAAAAGAGTTAATCACATGTGGTAAAAATAACTAGTGGATGGTGACTAGGCTATGAGTGGCCGAATTTTTGGAGTATCCTATGAGGGGGAAAGATATTTTCACTCCTCGTTGGTGTATCGTGTGTCGGTTTAAGCTTAAATGCAACCGTAACGTCCCGGTTTGACGTTTTTGGACACGTATACGTAAAATAAAGTTTTTAGCCACGGTTTTGTCAGAAATGTAATAAAATGACTTTACTGACTCAAAAATATATTTGCTTGACTTTTATCATAAGTACTGTGGAGTCAGTTCGCGTGCGGCGTTGTTTTTCAGAAAATGTGAGAAAGCTCTCAGTAATAAACGAAACTTGTCAGTAACTATCCGAAATGGATTAATTTGTGTTTACTGACAAAAATAGACTTTTTCAGTAGTGACTATAAGCTACAGTGTGCAGGACAACTCCCGAAAATGTTCAGAAATGTACAGAAACATGCAAAAATGTGCAAAAATGCATACAATACTCAAAGTAAATATAATAAATAGAAAATTAGTATAAAATTAATTTATGAAAAATACCATTTGTCACAATTCACATCATTGTTTGAACCCGGTGGTCCAAAGAACGCGTGTCATATCCACAAATCTTGAGACGCCACTGCCTCCATTATAATCGTGGGGTATTGATGATCACCCCTTTTATATTGACCCATCAATTCGGTTGGACAATTCCTCCAAACGAAGTGTGTGCAATCTAGGCTACAGATCATACCCGGAATGTGATGTCGAGCTTCGTGTGCTTCGTACAAACATGCAATATCATGGCTTGTTGGCCTACGTAGGTAATCTCGATCGTATATCTGAATAATAGCCTCACAAAAAAAATTGAAGGCATCCACGTGAAGTTCTTTGTGCCATTTCTAAATATTCGTCAAACTCATCCGGTGGTGCACCGGTTGCGAGTTGTTTAATGGCAGACGAACATTTTTGTATGGCTGTGAAACTTTTTTTCATTCTAGCATCATAACCTTCCTTAAAATACTCGAATCTAGCCTCAATAGCTTGCGTGATTTTTAAAAATAAACTTTTAGGCATACGATACCTATCTTCAAAAAATTGACCGTCGAATTTCGGATTTTCACAAAAATAATCACGATGCAATCTTTGTGCAGCATTGACCCGATTGCGTTTTACTGATTTTCGTGTCGATCCAGCCGTATCTTCTTCATCTTCGTCAATCTCGGCAGCAAAAACATCGAGACTACTATCGTTAGACCACTCGAACGGCTCATCTAACAATAAAGTCGAACCAATTCTTTTATGCTCCATATAGTTTTTTTGAATCGGTAGAATTTTTTGGGGAT
>LBNU01012624.1:0-15083 GCA_014162995.1 Artemisia annua | reverse complement strand
ATACTAACAAATGGTCTTCAAACCAAGGATATTTCATAAAAAAATGTCACCTTTTAGGGGTAAGCTAAGTAGGTCTAGTAGAAGAATTACTAGTGCTCGTTTCCAGGTTTCTTCACCGGGCTTTGCTAGTGCTGGATCGGTGCTAAAACATTCCATCGAAAGTGTCGTAAATATGGTCTGGGTGATTATAACGTTATTTCCCCTAAATAGGATTTAATTTGTTATTTTATTGGTGAACAGAAAAAAAAAAAGAAAAAAAAAAAGAAAAAAACATGCTAATGCTATAAAAAGAAAAGATAATATGCTTATGTGATTAGTTTAACTATTTCCGCTTAAATATAAGAAGTTTCTTTCAGGAAGGTTTTGTTAGAATATGAACTGAAACCATCCCAACTGTAACATGGTTGGTCATTACAGGAGGAATATTGTGTTGTATATATAGAAAAACCGTATAAGAGTTGAGGTTAACGTATAATATGATATGTCACTGTCAAGAGAGTTTCAAATAATTATATTTAAGGTTAGATATAGATCCACGTGAGGTTAAAAAACACTTAATTTGTAGACAAATAATTAAGTGATGGTCATTTAAAATGTTAATAATCAAAAATGGAATCACAATGTTACAAAAATATAGAAAATTTTTCATACTTATTAAAAGTCCGCTGTAAGGGTATATTGAACACGTTGTACTCTCGTAGCGGACTTTTACAATTTTTTAGATTATTTGTTTTTAGTGTTTATGGTTCAAGTTTAGCAATTACTATATATAAAATTTCGTAATGCCACCCTGTTTTAAAAGATTTACTCGTATATTAATGTATTGTTATACCTTCAAAAGAATGATACTAACAAATGGTCTTCAAACCAAAGAGATTTCATAAAAAAATGTCACCTTTTAGGGCTAAGGAGATTTCTACACCGGGCTTTGCTAGTGCTGGATCGGTGCTAAAACGTTCCATCGAAAGTGTCGTAAATATGGTCTTGGTGATTATAACGTTATTTCCCCTAATTTGTTATTTTATTGGTGAACAGAAAAAAAATGCAAATGCAATAAAAAGAAAAGATAATATGCTGATGTGATTAGTTTAACTATTTCCGCTTAAGTATAAGAAGTTTCTTTCAGGATGGTTTTGTTAGAATATGAACTGAAACCATCCCAACTGTAACATGGTTGATCATTATAGGAGGAATATTGTGTTGTATATATAGAAAAACCGTATAAGAGTTGAGGTTAACGTATAATATGATATGTCACTGTCAAGAGTGTTTCAAATAATTATATTTAGGGTTAGATATAGATCCACGTGAGGTTAAAAAACACTTAATTTGTAGACAAATAATTAAGTGATGGTCATTTAAAATGTTAATAATCAATAATGGAATCACAATGTTACAAAAATATAGAAAATTTTCCATACTTGTTAAAAGTCCGCTGTAAGGCTATATTGAACACGTTGTACTCTCGTAGCGGACTTTTACAATTTTTTAGATTATTTTTTTTTAGTGTTTATTGTTAAAGTTTAGCAATTACTATATATAAAATTTCGTGTTAAGAGACTTTCTAGGGGTATAATGCCACCCTGTTTTAAAAGATTTACTCATATATTAATGTATTAAAAAACACTTAATTTGTAGACAAATAAATAAGTGATGGTCATTTAAAATGTTAATAATCGATAATGGAATCACAATGTTACAAAAATATAGAAAATTTTACATACTTGTTAAAAGTCCGCTGTAAGGCTATATTGAACACGTTGTACTCTCGTAGCGGACTTTTACAATTTTTTAGATTATTTGTTTTTAGTGTTTATGGTTCAAGTTTAGCAATTACTATATATAAAATTTCGTGTTAAAACACTTTCTAGGGGTATAATGCCACCCTGTTTTAAAAGCTTTACTCATATATTAATGTATTGTTATACCTTCAAAAGAATGATACTAACAAATGGTCTTCAAACCAAGGATATTTCATAAAAAAATGTCACCTTTTAGGGGTAAGCTAAGTAGGTCTAGTAGAAGAATTACTAGTGCTCGTTTCCAGGTTTCTTCACCGGGCTTTGCTAGTGCTGGATCGGTGCTAAAACATTCCATCGAAAGTGTCGTAAATATGGTCTGGGTGATTATAACGTTATTTCCCCTAAGTGAACAGAAAAAAAAATAAAAAAGTACGAGAGAAATTATACCGAAACAACAAGGATAAAATAAAAAAACCACCCTATTGGATACCAGATGATATACATCCTTCTGATATCATGGAAAGCGGACTTATTACTAATTATTATTGTAATTAAGTTATTATTGTTTACTAGATGTTATCACTAGGTATCAAAAGTCTTAGCATTTAAGATATTACATTATACATACCAAACAAAATTATGTAACTAAAAATCTTCCGTTGCTCCAACGAACTTAGACTAAACAAAGAATACGTTACTTTCAGGCCGCACTTGCTTATTTGTCATAGAATATGCCTACCTTAATCACTGAAAACCATCCCAAACTAGTTAAACTTGTGGTTAGGTTATTAGCAGGAGAATCATAGCTGTAATGTATAATCAACATACAACAAAACAAATGAACCCTTACAACTCACCCAACTGACCTCAATCCGCACGGACCGTCCACTCCTAACGTGGTATATCACAGTGTTAGCGGATTAATGATTAATTTCTTAATTAGGACTACGAAACACAACTGTCACTGTCAAGAAATTGTTCAAATTGATTATAGTTTAGGGTTGATATCGATCCACGTGAGGTTAAAAAACACTTAATTTTTGAGACAAATATTAAGTGATGTCATGTTAAAATGTTAATAAGTCAATAATGGAATCACAATATTGAACAAAAATATAGAAAAGTTTTCCATAGTTTTAAAAGTCCGCTGTAAGAGTATATGAACACGCGTTGTACTCTCGTAGTGGACTTTACAATTTTTTAGATTATTTGTTTTTAGTGTTGGTATGGTTCAAGTTTTAGCAATGTATATATATAAATTTCGTGTTAAGACACTTTCTAGGGGTATAATGCCACCCTGTTTTAAAAGATTTACTCATATATTAATGTATTGTTATACCTTCGAAAGAATGATACTAACAAATGGTCTTCAAACCAAGGACATTTCATAAAAAAAAATGTCACCTTTTAGGGGTAAGCTAAGTAGGTCTAGTAGATAGTGAGCGGAACAAGAAAGAAACAAACTGCAGACCAGTAAATTTTGAAATAGAAGTCGACGGGAGTGGCTGCAACCATCATTTAAGCTTGATTCACATGATCTTGATGTCTAAGAATCATAGTAAAGAGCTTATATATCCAAAGTAGCACAACAAAATCATGACAAATTGTTAATCTTTTATATAATAAAACAAAACCCCAATTGGGGACTTTTCCATTTCAAAAAAACTAAACCATACTTTATTTAGTAATAATATTATTTAAAAAAAAAAGATTATTTTCTTATTAGGTAACATTTTATATTTATCCATAATACAAGTAGAAGATAAATACAAAAAATATAGATAAGAAGCAATTAACAATAGGATTAAAACTTTTAAATAATTATCTTTAATAATAAAAAACTATAATTAAACATCATAAATCAAACAAAACAAAGATTAAATTATTTATTTTTTAATAAATAAAAATATATGATTCAAAAAAATTTAAAAAAAAACCCGCGCGTGCGCGGGCATTATAACTAGTTAGTTGCTATATAGAAACGAAAGAGACACGACAGAGGTAAGTATAAGATGAGAATTACCAGTGGATGGAGAAAATGGAACTGCTTTTGTAAGTCTTAGAAAGAAACCAAGAAAATCGTAAATGGGAATTAAAGATTCATAAACGTTCCTATGCATTTTCTAAGGTATCACAACACAACAAGATTCAAGCATGGATCTTGTCACACTACTGATGGGGACAAGATTCGAAAGAGGAAAACATACGTCGTATAGTCAAATCCTTGTCTATGCTGTAGAAGCTACGAAGTGTTTTAGGTTGTTTTCTTAGCTTGTCTACGCCGTAGAAGGAATACCTCCAATACGCCGTAGAGCCGACGATTCGAGAACCTTCTTTTTATTATTTAGTTCGTATTTTACTTTGGTTAGGTTTCTTTTTCAGCAAGTTTTACCTCCAATAAATATAGGGCTTAGGTTCATTGTATAGGTCTTAAATTGTCATTAATATGTGTTTTAGAGTTTTATCTCTTGTTTGGGTCTTAATTCTTTTGAGGTGCGCCTCGTTATCACCCTTTGATTAGGGTTAATCTAAATTCGCTTTTGCGTCTTGCGTCAACTAGTGTATAAGTTAATGCTGTATTTAACTAATGTTCACCTTTTATTTATAAAAATTCGCTTGTTACAATTAAACAAAAAATAAAACTTTACTATCAACGTATAAGAAGAGTTTCAAGCAACATTCGAACATATGTGGTTCTCTTAGCACACAATTGTTAGGCCTTACAAGTCTAGTTTTTGTTTAATTTCGACCACAAATTAAGTTAAATAACTGGAGCACTAATAGTTCTATTTTTTTTTATGGTATGGGATATGAAGATCCTCAGCCTTGTATCTTTAACCATGAAATTTCTATTTTTAGAGAACGTATCGACAATTAAGGATCACCAATCTTTATGCAGTATTAAATAAGACCTCCTGCGTTCATCCAGATTACCTCATTTCCAATCACAAACAGAACAAAAATCAAAGACAATGTCCCTTCGAAGATCTACACTGATTCTCATTTTCATTTATGTCATTCTATTCTTTGCACTATGTGCTAAACCAATTTCATCGGTTGACCAAAATAACGATGGCACTAAAATGACAATCGCCGAGCTAGAAAGAATTAAACCAGATTTTGGCATGCAAAAGTTATCGGTTGACGACGATGGTACTCAAATGGCAATCTCAATGCTAGAAGGATTTATACCATATATTGAATCGTGGAAAACGTGGTTCGCAGCTAAAGGGGCATGTAACCTGATACCACCAGAGATAAAAAACTGTTGTGTTCAATGCCAAGAAAAAAATCTTTGTGATGCCGTTAATGGTTGCAAAGTAAGCATAGAAAGCATTAACAAACAAGACCTCCCTAAGGCTAATGGTGATATTAGTGGTATCGCCAGGGACATTCAAATGTGCAACGATTGCTTTATACAAACGGGGCACGGTGAGGACCACGATGTCAAGAAGTTAGATGACTGGGCTAAGGGAGCCACTGAAGAATGCCTTAACCAGCTCAAGACAGCAGAAAATGGTGTGCAAAAGTTATCGGTTGGCCAAAATGACAAGGAGAAATTCCCTGCCCCTTCCCTGCCCAAACTTGGTGTGCTAAAGTCATCGATGAACCAAAATAACGATGGCACTCAAAGGGCAATCAGAAAGCTAGAAGTAATTAAAGGAGCTCTTGAAGAGTATATACCGTGGCTCGCAATAAAAAAGGACTGTTCGGTAACACCACCAGAGCAAAAACCGTGCTGTGACCAATGCCAACAAAACTATGGTGTTGCCTTGGATTGTACCAAAAGCAGCATCGAAAGCATTAACAAACAAGACATCCCTAAGGCAAAATGTGATATTAATGGTATCGTCACGAACGTGCAAATATGCACCGATTGCTTCGCAGCATTGGGGAATCGCGAGGAAAATATCAAGGGTATTGATTGGTGGGCTAAGAAAGCCACTCAACAATGCCTTGACAATCTCAATACAGCAGAAAATGGCGTGCAAAAATTATCGGCTAACCAAAATGACAAGGAGGAACTCCCTGTTGCCCCTCCCCTGCCCAAAATTGGCGTGCAAAAGTCATCGGTTGACCAAAATAACGAGGCCGCTAAAGTGACAATCGAACGGCTAGAAGGAATTAAACCACATATTGAAGGGTATAAAGAGTGGTTCGGTTCTAGAAAGGCATGTGGCTTGACACCACCAGAGGCAAAAAAGTGTTGTGGTCAATGCCAAAAAGATCTAGGTGATGCCATTAAGGGTGTCAAAGTAAGCATAGAAAGTGTTAAGAAAAAAGACTACCCTAAGGCTAATTGTGATATTACTGCTATCGCTACAGACATTCAAAAATGCAACGACTGCTTCGTACACACGCCGAATGGTGAGGACAGCTGTGCCAAAAAATTTTATATGTGGGCAAAGGGAGCCACTGATGACTGCCTTGTCCATCTCAAGAATGCAGAAATTGAGGCCCGAGAGTTATAGGTTTGACCAAAATAACCGTGATTATAAAATAATCGTATGCGTATATCTAAGTAGACAATAACGAAGTATGACAGTATGTTTGTCACAAAGTTTTGTGTTTTTAGCATGAAAGTCAATGAGCCAAGGATCATGTTAACATCATGAAGTTCTCAATAAAACTGATCACAAGTTAACATCTTGAAATATACCTCAGTTCAATAAGTTCTCAAAACATATTACTATAATTTTGTGTGTTACTGCCAACACTGATATAGAATAAAAGGCTTATATCTAGTTAATGTTGGCCATAAATTTATAAAATTTTTGGATGCACATATATAATGTCACTTATTTATTGTTGTTTGTTTTATGGTATAGAAGAAAAAGAACCTCAACCTCATACCTTTAACTGTTGCCTTTCCATTTCTAGAAAGTTTTGTCTACAAATTAGAATTACCAATCTTTAGAAATCTATATTATCTATATCTATAAAGTATTTATATCATTTTCCTTAGTTTTTAATCTTAAAAACTTAAAAAGTTCAATTCCTATAAGAACTTTGATTAAAAATAATAACAACATTCACTATTAAATTAATACTTTAAATATTGTTTAATCTTCAAACTTTTATCATTTTTCGTTTATAACTCATAATTTTTTTTTCTCGCAATGGCTACATATTGAACTCGTACTTTGCATCAAGGGTCACCCCAAAACACAAGTTCGCAAGTATACTTATTTACCGCTATAGACCGTCGCTTTGCACGGATATCCGTCTAATATTAATAGAAACCCTAATAAGCAAGCCTTTATCCCTCCATATAACCTTAGCACCTATTCAATCTTCCAGCTGCCGATATTAGAATGACAAACTAAGGAGAGATTAGAGACAATGGCAATTAGAAAATTAACATCCACTCATATTTCGCTATGTGTATATTTCTTCTTTGCTGTATAGGCAGAAACGAGTTTCGCCCATAAATTTCCCCTTACACCATCCCCTAACCCCTGCTTCTCCGATGGGAATCCATCTGAAAGCCCCTCTCTCTATCAAAACTTTTTGAACTCGCGTTGCCAGAAATTGGTGTAAAATAGAAAGTCGGCGCATCCAATGAAAAATGTAAAATCGCAAGCAAACAACTACAAGGAGTTGAACGTAAAATCAATGAGTTCAGATTAGTCCTTAAGAAACGATTAGTAGACCCCAAAATAGCAAAGCCGATCAAAAGTTGCCTTCAATAATGCCAGGGCAATTTTGAGGACTCGATTGATGGTGTCAAGAAGAGCATTGAAAGTACTGACAAACATAACATCCTAAAGGCCAATATTTATGTAAATACTTTCGCCACAGACATTGATACATTCAACGAATGCTTCCTCGACATGATGAAGGAGGACAAAGAAATCAAAGCGTTTGATGAATGGGTTCGAGGGGTCATTGGAGATTGCCCTGTTAATCTCCAAAAAAAGCTAAATAGTTCAGAGTTCATTGTATCTAATGTCATCCAATCAATCATATAAATTTGTGTTTGTAAATGGGCTTCTAGATATCGAATGCTATAACATTCTTCATTTTCATATGTTTTGTTAAATTTCTAGCTTGAAGTAGATATGTAATCGTATTTGTAGTTTTATCAAGGTAAATTGTCTCAATTCTTTTTCATCTAGCTATCGATACGTACATAACCTAATGTAGATTTAGGTATAGCCTACACATAACGTACGACACCATCACAACTATGGCACAAGTCACCATAAGACGCTCTTGATATGTCACAGCTTTTCGTGTACGAATCACCCCCATTTGGTAATAGGTTTATGTTTTCATATATCATGCAACTTGGTAGACACCATTACACCAAGTTGATTTAGTACCAAGGGAAACGAAAACTGTGAAAAACAAGAAAGTCGAATTGTAATAGGTGTATGTAGTTTTGTTTAATTACACAAAATACCTTTTTAAATTTGAAATTTCTTTTTACATAGTCTTAATTAAAAATGATAACAACATCTACCATTAATTTAATAGTTTAAATTGTTTAATCCTCAAACTTTTATATTGTTCGTTTTTAACACATAAACTTTCTTTCCTACAATGACTACAAATAAAACGGTCACACCAAAACCACAAGTTTGTAAGTATAATTACTTGCCGCTATATACGGTCGCTTTGCGCGGGTAGTCGTCTAGTGTATCATTATTCATACATAAACTTTAAAATTTTTAATGTATTGAATTTTGATTATCAGAAGTGTTTAGTTATCTTCGATGCATTGCATCTCCGTGGATAAAATTTAAGGGTTAACCTGTTGAGTGGGCATCAAGGTCAAGGTTTAAGAAATTTCAAAAGATGTAAGGATCCGAAACTTCAACTAATTACCAAAATATGTCACCTAAAGTAATGATGCTGCTTTATAACAAGGTTTTGTATTTTTATCCGAGATTAAATTAAGAAACATGTTAGCCAGCAAATAGGCTAAGAATGTACGTGGTCTACCATGTTGAGAATTCATCACAGGTTTTGGTGGAAGCAAATTGTTTTCGATATAGTAATTGGTATTAACCATTGTTTGGTTGTGAGAGTTTTGTGTATGTGCAAGTATTAATGAAACAGTAAAGATAATAACTTGATATATATTAAAGATCGAATCCATACAATATATACTACATGAAACGACATGATTGTTCCATGAATCATTGTGTCGTTTCATGGATAACTACCATTCTAACTGTCACAACGTTTATCTAAAAACGTTTATCTAATAAGGCCTTGTTTGGGCTTAAAAACTGTCTTGACCCAAACACTACATAATGACCCATAATACAAATTACATTAAACGAATTGTTTGTATAAACTATAAAACATTACAGAGCATTAAACTGGTTCACATACCATATGAAGTGACTAAACAACTATAAACGTTCACGTATGTAGGTCTAGATAGTGAGCGGAAAAAGAAACAAACAAACAGCAGAGCTATAAAATTTTGAAATAGCAGTCGCTGGGAGTGGCTGCAACCATCATTTATGCTTGATTCAAAGGATCTTGATGTCTAAGAATCATAGAAGAGAGCTTATATAACCAAAGTAACACAACCATTGTTAACTAGTTGCTATATATAAACGAAAGACACGACAGAGCTATGTATAAGATGAGAATCACCAATGGATGGAGAAAATGGAACTGATTTTGTAAGTCTAAGAAAGAAAACAAGAAAATTAGTTGCATAAATAGGAATTGAAGTATCATAACTTTCCGATTTTCTAAGGTATCACAAGACACACCGAGATTCAAACATGGATCTTGTCATACTAGTGTATTAGGCTGCAACTAAAAAAAACTTGTTGGCACCAGCACCAGTATAGGTTAAGATCATGTTTAACTAATGTTCACTTTTTATTTATGAAAATTTGCTTGCTACAGATTCAAGAAAAATAAAGACTTTATTATTGGAGGACAAATTAAACGTGAATAAGAAGAGTTTCAAGCAACATTAGAACATATGTGGTTCTTTTAGCACAAAATTGTTAGGCCTTACAAATTTAGTTTTTGTTTAATTTCGACCACCAAGTTAGATTAATCGAGCACCAATAGTTCTATTTATTTTTTATTTGTTGGTATGGGATATGAAGATCCTCTACCTCCTATTTTTAACCATGAAATTTCTATTTTTAGAGAACGTATCGACAATTAAGAATTGCCAATCACAATGCAGTATTAAATAAGCCCCCCCNATGGCAAGGAGGATGCTCCTTCCCCGACCCCTTCCAAGGACGAAGATAAAGATGAAGAAAGTGAAAGTGATTATGATACCCCTAGCGCTGCCCCTTCCTCTGGACCTAGCGCTGATAGCCCCTTATCTGTATCTGAACTTTTTGAACTCTCAATGCCAGAAATTGGCGTGCAAAAGTCATCGACTGATCAAAATAACGATAACACTAAAATTATAATCACACAGCTAGAAGATATTAAAAAAAGAATTGAAGGATTTAAAACGTTCCTCCCATCTAAAAAGAAATGTAACAAGACACCACCAGAGGCAAAAAAGTGTTGTGATCAATGCCAAGAAAATCTTGATGCTGCCATTGATGGTGTCAAAGAAAGCATGGAAAGCATTAACAAACAAGACCTCCCTAAGGCTAATGTTGATATTACTGGTATCACCACAGAGATTGAAACATGCAACGATTGCTTCCCGAATGGTGAGGACAAAGATGTCAAGGCTTTTTATTTGGGGGTTAAGGGAGTTACTGAAGAATGCCTTCAAAATCTCAAGAAAGCAGAAATTGGCGTGCAAAAAATTGGCGTGCAAAAGTCATCCGTTGACCAAAATAACGATGGCACTAAAGGTATAATCACACAAGTAGAAGAAATTAAACAAAGGATTGAATCGTTTAAAGCGTACCTCACTGCTAAAAAGAATTGTAACAAGACACCACCAGAGGCAAAAGAGTGTTGTGATCTATGCCAAGAAAATCTTGATGATGCCATGAAGGATGTCAAAGTAAGCATGGAAAGCATTAACAAACAAGACTTCCCTAGGGCTAATGATGATATTAATGGTATCTTCAAGGACATTCAAACATGCCATGATTGCTTCGTAGAAACCAGGGATGGTGTGGATTCATGGGTCAAGAATTATTATTTGGGGATTAACGGAGTCACTGAAGGATGCCTTCACCTTCTCAAGAAAGCTAAAATTGGCGTGCAAAAAATTGGCGTGAGAAAGTCATCCGTTGACCAAAATAACGATGGCACTAAAATGACAATCACACAGCTAGAAGGAATTGAACAAAGAATTGAAGCGTTTAAAACGTTCCTCCCAGCTAAAAAGAATTGTAACTTGACACCACCAGAGGCAAAAAAGTGTTGTGATCAATGCCAAGAAAATCTTGATGATGCCATTGATGGTGTCAAAGTAAGCATTGAAAGCATTAACAAACAAGACCTCCCTAAGGCTAATGTTGATATTGGTGGTATCGCCACGGACATTCAAACATGCAACGATTGCTTCCCGAATGGCGAGGATAAAGATGTCAAGCCTTTTAATTTGTGGGTTCAGGGAGTCACTAAAGAATGCCTTGAAAATCTCAAGAAAGCATAAAGCTACATACACAGTTTAGCCATCGATCGTTCTACATTGCGTAAGAAACGTATATATCAATGCATATTTTCATGTAAATTGCTGTAAATTTCTTGTATATTTAGCAATAAAGTTTAGGACATGTTTTTAAACATACACACAATGTTTAAGAAACAATGTTTAAGAAACAATGTTATTCTAGGATATAGGGGTCAGCCTTCATTCATTTGTACAATTCAAGATAATTTCTCTGTTATATTTTCTTTCTTCTTTTTGTGTTTAACCTAACTATGATATAGAACTTATGATATAGATGCTGTAACAAACAGATGAGAGAACTTATGAAGAAACTTGTTTTAGTGAGGTTTTTGTTAAAAGCAACTTTGTAAACTACTCCTTTGGTCCCATAAAAAGTGTCCACATTGCTATTTTACGATGTCCCAAAATAAGTGTCCACTTTTCATTTCAACCGATGAGAAGAGGTTTTAGTAAGAATATATGATATTTGATTCGTGGATAGTGGAGTTAGTGAAATTTCCTAATACTTTGTGCATATCGAAGGTTGACACTTTTTTATGGGACGGAGGTAGTATAATGTATATATCTTCAATTACATTATATGTACAAAAGTTGAGATGGCCGAGTTGGTCTAAGGCGCCAGATTAAGGTTCTGGTCCGAAAGGGCGTGGGTTCAAATCCCACTCTCAACATTAGTTTTTTATTATTCATGGACCTTTATTTTGTAATCAGGTTTATGTTTGGATGTGTTTTGTTTGCAGATGGATACCATAATTTAGCTTTCCATATGTCTTGTTTGTGTTCCCTTGTTTTTATTTGATCGTCTTTTGTTTGAGGTAGTCTTTGGGTAAACGGTAAGACGGGTCTAAATCATACACATTAATTAAATACAATACTCATCGATACAGCACTGTCTTATCTAGTGTTTGGTCTGTTGTGCAGACTTGCTATGAAGATATACCCGTAAGAAATTGCTGCAGAATACTCATTGTCTACTTTAGCAGTCTGCAGACCATCTAAACTTTACATCCAGTCACCCGCTAGATGTGATAAGTCTCGATAAGTATATAAGCCATTGCAAATATTTGTTCTGTACACACATGATACACAAGACACATGATAACAACAACAAGATGATCTGATACTAAGCATTATAAAAGTACATGTCCCATCCACATAAAAATATATGTGAACAAGATTCAAACAATCTAAACATATATTCGGCAAAACCTTTATTGGCCTACATCACAAATTTGATCACATATCAATGATGAGGCAAAAGCACACTCTTAGCAAAAGATAACGACCCATTGTTAGCAGCACTACTTTTATTCAAAATAAGCAAACAGTTTCTAAGGTTTCTTAGTTCTAAGGTGTTCTCAAAGTCTCAGAAGAGACCAAACAACCACATGAATACTGGTTAGGCTCCGTATATCATCAGAACCAAAAAATGTTTGACTTACGTGGGTAACCTGACTTGGGTTCCTTGTCTGTTTATAATAATCAGATTAGCGAACAATCTCCAAGGTTGCCTAGTTTTAAGGTGTTCTTAAAGTCTTAGAAGAGACCAATTGGCCACGGGAATACCGGTTAGACACTGCGTACATCATCTATCGATATAAAACAAAATAAAAGGGTTGAATTCCGTGGGTAACTTGAATAGGGATCCTTCTCTGTTTGTAATAAGCAGATTAACAGTTTAGATAAACAATTCCAGAATTGGTGCGAAATGATAAGATATATGTGCATTATAATGTAAAACGGTGTTACTTGTTAAGCATATGAATGTTGCTTGTTAACTTGTGTTATTTGATTATATGCATTTTCTAGTAATCCTGTATTGTGAAATTATCTCTTTGGCTTAGCTTATTAGGGTGATTGGGATTGCTGAACTTTAAGCAATTTGGAGTGTTTGGGTAATTTAAACTGCTTTTTGGGGAAAAATAAATGGTTCACCATAAGAGTATAGCCATCACTCCCCAATCTTCTACATCACTCATTTGGGTTTACCACCATTGCCCATGCTCTAAGCATGTTGAGACATGCGTATTTCAAAATGCTTATTTGAGAGGAAACTAAAATTACTTTTTCTGTATCCGGCCTAAAACCGGTTATAATGGAATAAACTGAAAATTTTGAAAAGATATATATTTTCGGGTCTTATTGCATTTTTTTCATTAACAAGCAAATCCAAACACAATTGTTCTTAGTTTTTAAGCTGCTAATATGCTTGTTCTTACAAGCAGAGCAATCCTTAACTTAGTAGCTTATTGTTATATCAAAATACATTAGCTTAGCCATACGCTTTTAAGAAAGGGATTATTAGATTTTTGCTAAATCCATAAGGTTACCACCCCTTAAGACGGCTTATTTCTGTGCTTATTGGATTTTGATACCAGAATTTGGAACAGCTTGCTAAATAAGTAAAGATTGCAAGGTAGTTAGCTTTAGTGAGCAATCACAAATTAAACGTGAAATTAATAAATCGCAGTCAGTTATATAATGTTGGTTTACAGAGATCTTGTACCTCTCTAGATGGTTAGTTATTTTCATGGTACTTGGTGTTACTTGTCAAACACAGTAGATTAATACTTGAATAAATGGCTGTGATTAATACTTGAATTTTGCTTAAACTTAGTTGTTCTATCCGGGCTTTTGTTCCTGGCTCCGTCCCTGAATGCAGGTCATAATCTTGTTGAATAAGGCGCCAGATTAAGGTTCTGGTCCGAAAGGGCGTGGGTTCAAATCCCACTCTCAACATTAACTTTTTATTTATCATGGTCGTTTTTATTTTGTAATCAAGTTTTTGTTTGGATGTGTTTTGTTTGCAGATAGATACCATAATTTAGCTTTCCATATGTCTTGTTTGTGTTCCCTTGTTTTTATTTGAGGTAGTCTTTGGGTAAACGGTAAGACGGGTCTAAATCATACACATTAATTAAATACATTACACATCGATACAGGAATGTCTTATCTGGTGTTTGGTTTGTTGTTTGGACTCGCTATGAAGATATACCCGTAACAAATTGCTGCAGAATACTCATTGTCTACTTTAGCAGTCAGACCATCTCAATAAGTATATAAGCCATTGCAAATATTTGTTCTGTACACACATGATACACAAGACACACAATAACAACATGATGATCTGATACTAAGCATTATAAAAGTACATGTCCCATCCACATAAAAATATATGTAAACAAGATTCAAACAATCTAAACATTACATTCGGCAAAACCTTTATTAGCCTACATCACAAATTTGATCACATATCAATGATGAGGCAAAAGCACACTCTTAGCAAAAGATAACGACCCATTGTTAGCAGCACCACTTATATTCAGAATCGAAGTAACAATGTTATAAATTTGAACATTCTCAAAAGAAGGTACCTTTCTACCTTTAGCAAACTGAGGACCATGCCCAATAAATATCGTCCGCATAGAAAAAAAGGCGTTATCATAACCATGTGCACCACCACATTCTTTCACATTCTTATCCTTTTGCTCAATCGTATACCCCTCAGCAACTAACCCAATAATAGGCGGTATCCTATCACTTTCCCAATAATGCAACCTATCCGGAAGATCTTCTTTTAGATAAACCTTTAACTTATCGCCATTCTTAACTTTACCCGAACTCAACCCTTCATTCATTTTAGTCACAACATCCTTAACCGACACCCCTAAAGGGGGACGAATAGACAATACAGGACTATAATCTTGTACCCATTGTGCCGAAACATTTACCCAAGGTACTAAATCATCCACATAGACAACTTTTTG
>LBNU01012623.1:0-14533 GCA_014162995.1 Artemisia annua | reverse complement strand
TGATGTTTGCATTATGTGATTGTGTGTGTTGTGACTTGTTGCTTGTACTTGTGTGATACATGTATTAAGTTATGTTGGTCATAAACAACAAGAAACGTCTTTCATATTACAACAAGCTAAAATGGACATTTGATACAACAAGTAGTAAAGTTTTTTAAACGGTAACGTATTCACCCCCCTCTTCGTTTTCACAATGCATTTATATCAGCACCCTGCAGCAGCGAGTAGCGCATCTCGCGTCAGTGACTTCTCCGAATGGCTGCTAGCTGTAGGTGATGGGGACACAGGCCAGCCAGATGAGGTAGACCCACAAAACACATCGTGGGTGAAAATACCCGATCAGTATTGCATACACGATACAGAAAACGGTCTGGCCGAGTTGTTGAGTTTCATATATGATACAGAGACACTCGAAACACCGACCGCAGAAAGTTTACAGCAGAAAGCTATAGTATGTCCAAAAAATGAGACAGTGGATATGATTAATGAAAAGGTGCTAAGCGTTGTTCAAGGCGAGAGTCGATGCTATAGAAGCCAGGACGAAGCAACCCCAAAGATGAACGATGGTGGCGCTACAGAATTATTATACCCTCCGGAGTATCTTAACACGCTGGAATTTCCGAGTATGCCACAACATTTGCTGTCACTAAAACTCGGCGCCCCTATAATGCTATTGAGAAATCTCAACTTAGTAGGAGGCTTATGTAATGGAACGCGACTAATAGTGACTCAACTATTGCAGCGTATTATTGAGGCTAAAATAATCACCGGGACTAGGGTTGGCCAAAAAGTGTTCCTCCCAAGGATTTTGCTTATAAGCAACGACGAAAGCATTCCTTTTACATTTAAAAGGAGGCAGTTTCCGGTCAAATTGTGTTACGCCATGACTATCAACAAGAGCCAAGGCCAATCACTAAAGAAAATAGGGGTCTACTTACCTCAGAACATATTTGGACATGGGCAGCTATACGTGGCGTTATCTAGGGCAACTTCTCCCGGAGGGCTTAAAGTTCTGATCTCTAAGAATTCAGGCCATGAACATAACACCACAAAAAATATTGTCTACAAAGATTTCTTAGCTAAGATTATGGTATCCCCGTTGCTAATTGACCTGACCAATATTATTCATGCCAATCATCTAAAATCCGTGCCCATGAGGATACACATTATAAGAGTTTGCAAGTTCGAATACGTAGTTACTAATAGGAGAACTTTTCTTAGATTACCGACGCAAGACCCGTATATATGTCATTATTGCCTGCGTTCTACATCTATCCAAAATTAGTTTATTTTCGCTTGCCTACCATGATGCGTATACGTTTATATTTATTTAGAGTTTCCCTCTGTCTAACTCTGTGCCTTAGTTCTCTGTTATGTTTAGTGAACGCTCTCCGGTATGTATCTAACAGACCACACTAACCGGTAGAATTTTACACTTTAGAATAGTACTGCTTATAAGACAACCTTATTAGCTATCACCCTAACTACTATGTGTCTTAGTTCTCTGTTATGTTTAGTAAACGCTCGCCGGTATGTATCTAACAGGCCACACTAACCGGTAGAATATTACACTTTAGAATAGTACTGCTTATAAGACAACCTTATCAATTATCACCCTAACTGTTGTTTGCTCTGTATCCTAATCGAAATTCTTCCTGACACAAAATCTACACATACATACAATATGCGGAAAAATAAATGTACACAGTCTCTCATTTGCTTACATAACTCAAAACCATAAACATGTTTTCATAACAAGTAAATATATTCTTCTAATGATGTAACTTACTGCTCAAATGCGCATTCTAATTTCCATTCCTGTACTAACAAACTTATTTGCAGAGAAATGGCACTCACCGTTGATCCTGCTGCATCTGAAAAGAATACAGAAGCTTCAATCATACCGCCTCGCCAGCTTGCCTACCTAACTGAGTTAAGCCCTGCAGACAACACCAAATTTATTGAGGTTAGAGTTTATCGTAAGTGGACAGCAGTTAAGGTACCAGGCTTCACACCTATAAGTTTCTCGTGTATACTACTCGACAAGAAGGTAATAAACTACTGAACCCCTATAGAAAAATAGTCACATTATAACACGAGAAAAAACAAATACTCATAAACAATGCGTTATATAATTTGTTATAGGGCTCCGCAATACAGGCCAATACAGATTTGAAAGAGAAAGCACGCTTTGACCGCGATTTACAGATAAATAGTGTGTACAAAATCCAAGGATTCGGTTTCGAAAAAGCAGATGGCTGGGGAAAAACGCTAGACAATGACTTCACACTTTCCTTTGGAAAGTATACGCAAATTGAACAGCTATCAGAAACCAACTTTCCATATCATTATTTCAATTTCGCAGCCTTCAATGAACTAAATGCCAGGCTAGAGAAGAAAAACCCAATTCTGACAGGTGGTATGTCTAACTTAATCACATATTTTAATCCAATTATAAATACATAAATACTAAACAACATTTCTAATTAGATTATATCGGGTACGTGCACAACGTGGAGAAAGTCAAGGAGTACGGTGGCGCAACTACTACAAGAGTGAAAGTCAGAAACATCGGTATCCGTAACCTAAAGTAAGTTTGCCTATGCACACAGTCCTTTATAAACAGAACGTACCTGCAACCCTTACACACATTCTAATCTTGCAGCAATGATGTTGTCCCTTTCACATTGTGGAACGACGATGCCGACAATTTTCAAGAGGACGAGTACGCGCAAATGAAGCAGCCTGTCATATTGGCTGTCAGTTCATGCTATCTCAAAAGATACGGTGGTAATTTGCAAAAACTAATCTTACTAACCTTATTTTGCTCCATCCCTCCATTCCAATTGAGTACGCAGTTGTGAACTTGCAGGCCAGATACAAATGTCAGCTACGTCGGCCACTCGCTATTATTTCAACCCCGATGTCGAAGAAACCAGACAATTGCTTGCTGCGTAAGTGGATGGTAACTGATCAAATACTACNATGCCGACAATTTTCAAGAGGACGAGTACGCGCAAATGAAGCAGCCTGTCATATTGGCTGTCAGTTCATGCTATCTCAAAAGATACGGTGGTAATTTGCAAAAACTAATCTTACTAACCTTATTTTGCTCCATCCCTCCATTCCAATTGAGTACGCAGTTGTGAACTTGCAGGCCAGATACAAATGTCAGCTACGTCGGCCACTCGCTATTATTTCAACCCCGATGTCGAAGAAACCAGACAATTGCTTGCTGCGTAAGTGGATGGTAACTGATCAAATACTACTACAACCATTTTACTACAACTGATACTAGCAAACTGATACAAATACAGGTACAATGAGACCAACGCAAGTGGTGCGCACATAGAAGTTCAGACACAAAGGCTCACAAACTGGGAACAAGAGAGGAACAGGAACCGTGTTCCACTGGGAACACTTTTACAAATCGATCCAAAAACGCAATAGGTAAACACACAAACAGTTACAGCTACACATTTATGATAAATAAATATACTAACTACATGACCTCTGTCAGCGTGTATTGTTTACGCAAGAAGCAACGATACTCCAAATTGACACAAATTATCACTGGTACTACCAGAAATGTGACTAGTGTGGCGGAAAGCTTACATACGGATATCTGCACGGCCAATGCCATCAGTATGGGGCCAAACCAAACCCTGAAAACAGGTACATTGATGTAGCATCCAACAAAACCTCATCATCCCCGTTTATTAATTTCATCCTAACTTGCAACACGTACTTATGCATAATCGTTATGACAGCTACTGCTTTAGGATCGTCATAACGGACGGCACAGGGAACGCAGTGGTTAGCTGCTTCACACCGCAAACAGATGGTTTAATCAAAGACATGAACGCATTGCTACAAGAAGTGGAAAACAAAGATCCAGCTACTATCCCACCTGCTATACTAGCATTACAAAACACAAGACACGTTTTCCAATTCCAGTTCGCCACGCCAACTGCGAAAGGCCCACCCACATTCGTCTTAAAAAAGATAATGGACAAACCGCAAGCGATGTTGCCAGCATCATCAGCAGGCCCTTCATCTCCACCGGCAATGCCAATAACAGTCAACACAGACGAAAACTACACTCCCCCACCAGCCACTCCAACGGTTACCCAAGACACCCCGATAGATGTGCCCGCCATAACAATCCCACCACCTGACCCCAGCGCGAAAAAAGAACTATTCCCACCATCCGCCAGCAAAGAATGTGGTCCAACCCCAAAGAAACACAAGAAGGAATGGAAGGTTTTTACTATATTGTACATATACTGTGAACAATAACGTGTCCTTAAGTGGCTTGCATAGTAAGTTAGAAGCTAGCACGTATAGTTAATGCAGATGTAACAACAACCCACCAATTGCTGTGTAGGCTTGTAGCCAAATTTTGAGAGTATCCTCTTAACCAAATTAATACTATGTACATTATATTAGCCAATTAGAATTATCACCGGAACCAAGAGTGGTACACCTAAACTTGACAATAACAAACTGCCTAGGCCCATCCTCTTTCTGTTTTCTTATATAAAAGATGTATTATAGATTCCACATCATAAAGTATTAGAAACAAATTGGATATAAAAGCTCCCCAGAGTAGACATATCCTTTCTATTAACAAATTACTAACAGCTTCATCTTTTTTAAATTTGGGAATGACAAACAAAAGTGACACAACAACATTGCATGCCCCATTGTGCTTTGTTTTCTAATATAAGTTCCACTGGAAATGAAAGATACCATTCAAGACAATACACCACTCAACACAACCCACCTCAAGAGCTTCTACTTCAAAATAGCTGACACTGTATACATTTTGAAACCACAAGGTCTAACAAAAACCACAGGAGCACAATCTCATTAGGTAAAAACAACGTAACATCAACAAACAAAAATCCATCTTACATGCACATTCGCAATTATGATCCCTCATTGCCATTTACAAAAGGGCTATGCAAGTTTCAGCATTATAAGCTTTGTGTTCGGCTTAAAATCTTATCAGCTAACACGTTACCAACTTTCGTTTTTTGTTCAGAGTCATTATGAGTACGTGCATATAAATTACTGTGTGTTTATTCGGTTTCCATTTGACAAAATTTAACTGTATTACAAACAAACCTTGACAGATGATTCAAAATTGTATCGTAAAGTAACCACAAGTAATCAATACATACGAAAAAAAAACGGCAGATTCTACATGATTTATATAAAACATAACGGAAGTAAATTAAACTATGAAAATTAGATTCAGCAAATCAATTATTTATATTAATTCGAATAAATTATATACCCAACCTTAAACAGGACATGAAAAAACTAAACTCCAAATTACATGGACATTCCCAATTATACCATCATTATCGGAAATTGGAATCATTTGTCAATCAAATATTACTTTTTTCCAAAAATACATTGTAAGATCATGCAAGTGAACCAAATGGTAACGTAACAAATACTAGCTGACAGCAAAAACCACCCGAACAACAACAGACAACCAGCAACGGCTCGCTTATGCATATACGAAAGCAACTAAATGACAATGACAACAGTTTTACGCTCTATGCTCCACATCCTGCGAATACGCGAGTCACTTAAACTCACACATACAGATCAGAACGACATAAGACTAGACACAACTTAAAAAATACAAAACCCTGGTTTGTGAAGAACAAATAGTCTTATTAACTGAAACATGAATACTCCAATGCAACACTAAATTATGTACTCAACTTTAAACAGGACATCAAGAAACCAAAGTCCATATTACATGCACATTCCCAACTATGCCATGTTTCATTCCACCTTCCAAAATGATTTTCCCGACTGACCTAAACCATTCGAAGCCAAATACAAATCACCAACAAGAAAACAACAGATATAGAAAACCATAATACGTAGTTGATATGTACATAACATTCCATTTTAACTAAACATAAACCTTACAACCGACACGACACCAAACATAAACTATATAACAATACATTATAAGGTTTTAGATACATAGATTTGAAGCCCAACTACAACAACAAAACAGATACAACAAACCATGGCTTCAAAAAGTAACACAACTAGACGGGCTAAAACTGTCAAGTTCAGTCAAAAAACTTCTTGCAAAGGCACAGCGTCTTCCATCATCAACTCCCAACTTCAGAGAACTTGGGCTGATCAAAATATGCAAACAACCAGTCGCTGGATATTGACAACCACCCAGATAACTAACCGACCTGACCAACATGAGTACGACACATACCTAGACCCTATAAAACCAAGTACACTACCTATTTACAAGGCTATTGTACTACACCACTACAACAGTACCTACAAAGCTATTACATATGAGTCACATCAGCGAGGTAGTCCATGATAAGCGAAGCCATGCGAGCCGCATCTGCAAGATTGCGACTGTATGCGCGAATCCGCTGCTCCACAATAGCTATGAGAGCGCGCAGCAGCGCCAAACTACGACTCACCAAAACAGAATCTCGCATTCCTTCGACCTCCCTAAGGAAACTCTGCAACTGCAACAACAATACCCTCTCACGAGTCAAGTGTCGCCTATCACAGCGTTGCCCATTCAGAAGAATGAACCTATATCGCTCAAAGAAGAGGTAAAACTGCCTACCCCTGTCTTGCGTGTTAGCCACGCGAGCAAGTCTGTCACTGATAGGCGTATTACCATTGGAACCATGATTCACATTGCCCTCATGAGTGACCAAAGCAACAGCATTCCCATTATCGCGAGGAACATCACTCCCACTACTAACACGATTATTAGAGCCAGCATCATTCCTATTCCCATTGGCAGCATAATTACCATTGCTTACATGATTGGCCCTGCTAGCATCACTCCCATTCCCATTAGCAACATAACTACCATTACCTAGATGATTGACAGTACTAGCAGCATTTCCATTACTATTGACAATGTCACTCACATTATGACCATGACTGGCGCCCCTTAAATGGTTTTCCATTATTATAAGAGTACTTAGAAGAAATGATATAAATAACACCTACTAAACATGATCTTTTATAGTCAAGGCAGAAAGCTAGCAAACAAAAACAATTAATTAGGAGATAAGCCACTACTTATCTAAATTGAATTAGTCATACCAAGTAGCTGAGCTGGTGACACGAGGCCATGATTTGGGAGCGTTGGCAGATCTATGAACACGCCTGAACCATAGGCCGACCTCGATATGCAAACCCTCACACAACCGCAAATCCCATTTAGAACACGATAGACCATAACCAAAAGAAGATGATTAAGAGACCAACAATTAAGCGAGCAACAGCGATACTCCACTACGTAAATAAAATCATTAGAAACAAACACGACAACAGCAAATGGAATACAAACATCTGGTCCATCTTCGTATGTAAGTGGAATACTTTGACAAAAAACAACGCGCGCGTGCAATTGGAATCCAATAAAATATATACATTTGGGTCGGGCCACCACAAAATACCCACTGGATCCCAACATTCGTTACTTATAACAAAAAAAGAAAAATGGAGCGTCAAAAAGAAAATAAGTAAAAAAAAAAACACGAATATTAGACCCAAAAAAAAAAAAAACAAAAAAAAAAAACAAAAAAAAAAAACAAAAAAAAAAAAAAAAAAAAACCAACAAAAAAAACAAAAAAAAAAAAAAAAAAACCAAAAAAACAAAAATAAAAAACAAAAAACGAAAAAACAAAAAAAAAATGTATGTATATTGGCCAAATCTAAAAAAAAATAAGACCATTAACTTAAATGACACCATGAATTATAATATTTTTTCCTATTAATAAAATCTTATAAGAAATCCGGATAAACATACCGATAAAAAGATTCTGAGCTACGCCTCCAACACAAATTCAAAATGAAAAACAAAGCCGAGAAACCAATCGTAAACGCAAAGCATAATAAATCAGCCGGTCACATACAAAAAAAAAAAGATATTCACATAAGAAAATATAAAAAGCAAAATCCCACAACATAAATTTAAAACGAATACATAAATATTAGCATACTAAAAATAAACGAACAACAAACAGTACAAAGTTCCGTAATCACACAACCACACATAAATAAATAGGCAACCTAAAGAAAACACAGTGACATAACACGAACACGCATACATTCACGAATACACGAATTTCACACAACCTATCTAACCATTGGAACCACGCTACGGACATCCCATACCGCTGAACCTAACAGCAAACTGTCTGCGACAAGCAACATGTGCTACAGAAGCCTGTAGAAAAAGTTGTAGATTGTCCAATTTTTGAGCCTCAAACTCACGGATGGTTCTAAAATACGTAATAGCATCAGCAACCACAACATCATCACCACTTCTCCAATCTACCAGAAAACGAACAACAGATATGCGATTCATGCAAAGCTCCAACTCCCAAATAATAGCATCCAGATAAGCCAACCGATCTGTCACGTGCACACACCAGCCCCGCAAAAACGATAACCAACCCTCTTCCTCCTGAACCTCCCTATGGAAACCCAGATGCATTACATCAAAAATACTAACCGACCGCGCCGAGTGAACTAGCTCCAGCAACCTAACTAAAGTGTCCATTAAAAGATTAGACAGTAGAACAATGAAATACAAATAAAACACATACAGAATACATAGCAAAGGGTACTAAATAAAGAAATCTCGAATGCCAACACAATAAAAAAAATATATAATCATTCCCAAAAAACTAAACACTTCAGATCCTCCTCTAAAACACCAACCAGACACTGTTCGATTAGATCAATCAGGCACGTTGTTCAAGAGTTTGAAATATGCAAGCTACTCTGAGGCTGCAAAACCCAATAAGGAATAGTATGTCCAAAAAAAAACAAAAAAACAACACGGATACAAGTTAAAGAAGCATTAAAAAAAATAATGTCACCGCAAACACAACAACAAACGCAAAACAACGACCTAATAAAATCAGCGTATCAAATAACAATAATGATAACCGCTAATCCAAAAAAAAAAAGAAAAAAAAATAAGAAAAAAAAAATAAAAAAGCAAAATGTTAGCCCCGCCGCAACGCGGCGAGCACGCAAACCTCGTTCTATCTACTTTATTTCTTTTAAAGATAATTTATACAAAGATAATTTATATTACACTTACTATCATTCTATCTACTTTATTTTTTTTTTGTTATTTTCTTTTAAAAAAAAGGGTGCTTAAAGACCCTGAAAATAAAAACACTACAGATGTATTCCTACTACTTAAGCCTCTTAATACTACTCATTTTACATCCATATACATTTCCTACAAGTTCAAAGTTTGACTCAATAAACGATATTCATCCATTTATATACGAAACACGTAATCACAATTTCGCTACTATAATTATTTTGCCGCTTAAAATTTTCGCCATTACGTACGGATACTCGCCTATCTTAGATAATTCGGTAAAGTTTACTACAGAATGAGTTTCGCCTCGTTCAGCCCGTTATTATTTTTCGATTGGAACGTTCACTTGAAAATTAAGTGATGGTAACCTCGGTGCCGGTCTAAAAGGCAAGTCCCTAAGTTGAAAATTAGGAGTATCTAATTGACACATAACTGGACCTGAGTTGAAATACGTAACTGGCTAAAGCTTTTGGGCTTACAAAACATATAAGTGGGCTAACTTTGAAGTATTAAGTTCTAACTATGAAACATTAAATTCACTCACATTACCATTTGCGCTCTCATGAAGTCATGAGAATATGATCAGTTATTCAGTTACCACAAATTTTTGGAAAAGTTGTACGGGGTATATTTATTAGCAACGAGGACGGCTGCGAGCCGCCGCGTTGCGGTGGGGCTGTGATCTTCCAGCAAACTTTTGCGTCTGGTTGCTTGATAAATGTAGCATTGCTTAATATTGTGATATGTTATCTTCAATTGTCTTAGTGTTTCTTGGATGTCATCATTGCTTAATACTGTGATATGTTATCTTCATTCGTGTTTTGTGTGAATCTTTCACATATCCATGTAAAATATGTACAAAAAGACAATGGACCAATATCAAATAGAAAGGGCTCCCAAACTTGCCACAAAAGTGGGCCACGAAAATAGGCTCCCAAATATTTCTCTCTTAATGGACCACTATTTTCTTTCTCATTATATACTACTTGGTACCATGTTACCATACATATCTATGACATGTCATAATATTATTGTGGACCAAACCAAAGAGCCCAGTATGCAGCACAGAGAATATGAATATTAAATAGCGATAACCAATCAGGAAGCACCATGACACATTTCCCTAAATCCGACGCTCTATAATATATATAGTAATCACATGATATATATTGAGAAATGTATTCTAATTTGGTCTCGGTTCAGTTCGTCTTTTACCATTTTGGATAGAAACTAATAGACAAACAGATATTTTTCGTTCATAAGGTGGGTCAAGAACTTATCCGAACAAAAAAACCACTATCCTTCTATTCGTTCACGGGTGGTACGATTTTTTAACATAAAAGTAAGCATGCTAGATGTATATTGGCTTGTTAAAAATTAACCAAATGACCATGTTAACTGCAATGAGGTTGGGTTTTATATCCAAACCAGGTCCATATATGAGGTTAAGTTAGAGGTATATAAAAAATAGTTGGTTAACATTTACCATGTAAAGCTTACACTAAATTGTATTTTATGTTATCATTACCTCATGCTAAACTTTTGATTCATTCGTAAATGTTAATGTTTTTAATGGATTTTTATTTCGTGGGAAAGGAAAGATTAGCATTTGGCACTTGGCAGAATGGCAGTGTATAACTGATGGGCTGGATCTTTTAACGCCCAAACCACCAGTCTCACTGCTTAAGCCCTTTATTGTATCAGGCTGAAAAATATCTTGTATTCCGAAATAATAAACGAAATCTATAAACTTTTTCTTTTTAGCAATTTGACATGTCGATTTGAAAACTCTCTTGTAAAAACTACATTGGTCGAGATGAAGGGAAAAAAAAATGCTATAAGCTTTTTCTTTACCAGTTGGATACTCGCGCACAGCGGCGGCGGAAAAGTTATAGTTATAATAGAAATAATGAATGAATTGCTAATCCAACTCTCCTACAATTTCGTACCCGCTTAGTGAATTCATTACACAACACTTCGAAAGTATATGTGTTCGTTGTATGTGTTTGTTTGGGTTTCTCGTAACTTTCCCGTGACATTATTATTCTCGCATAAAGACCATCACAATTTTATACCCGTCAAACACTCCCCTAAAAGTTATAATTTTGACGAATCAAGTTTCTATTGATTCAAATAAATATTAAAGTTGTACAAATTTGAATAAAAATAACTCATTAAAAATGCAAAAACTAAAAACTTTAAAAAATATATCAAAATGGATGTTGAATTAAAGAGCACAAAATTTTAGAAAATATGGTGAAATTAGATTATTAAAAACATAAATAGATTAAAAGATATTTCAATTTAAAAATAAAAGTTATTTTTTGGTTAAGAAGTGATACATGTCATTCTTTAATTGGAGCTCCTTATCTTAGTTTTTGGTGGAGCCCACAACTTAAATGCTTTATATAGTAGTATAAATGAGACATTTTATTTCTTTGTATTTTGATAGTGTGCCCTTTGTTTTTCATAAAACATACAAGGAAATCGACCCGGCTTTTTTAAAACGCTATTTTAGCATTCTATTTGTCCCAAATTAATAGTTCATTTTTCTTTTTCCGGATGTCACAATTTAAGTGGCTATTACTAAAGATAGATATTAAAGTTTGATCAAATTTATCGTATTAACCTTGCTTAAAATTCTTATCACAAACATTAAAAAATACATTAATTATGGGAAATTTGAAAAACTAACATTCAAGATGATACTTATTTCCAACTTGACTCAAATTTGTAGCACATTGCTAAAACTAGAACACCGGATCACATTTTCCCGAGTTTAGCCTTCTGCGCCCACTACACACCTATTTGTCGAGTCGTAACTCTTAACCTTAGGGCATCCACAATTTTCATGAAAATGTGCATAAAGTTTGAAGATGTTTATAAATCGAGTCACCATAGTAGAATGAAGTTTATGAAACATGTATTAGTTTATGGACCTTTAATTGAAACTGAACAGTAAAGGCGGGTAACCTGACATGCGGGTATTCGAACATGTAACCATTTAAGACATTTATCGAGTTAAACTGTTTAAGCAATAACATAATTTTATAAAGTAAAATGTCATTTTAGTAAAATTAAGTAACAATATATAGATTAAAGTCCACGTATTAAAGTTATTCCATCACAATAACTCCATTAAATTAATATACATAACATATTGACAACGAATATTTATTCGATGCTTATAGGTTACGATCACATTAGTCAAGTTTCACACATAGATGTTTATTAAATGTTTACATCAGGATCATAAAAGTCGTTACACAAAAAAGTTGTGCAATTTAATTAATACTCGTATAATTATATGAATATTTAGTTAAAAAGATTCATGTATATTATACACGACTCAGTTTGATTACCAGCGGGTATCTAAATATAAAAACTAAAACCGAACTGTGATTAGCGGGTTTTTTCGGTTATAGTTTTGTTCGATTTCGGTTTTGGTTTTTTCGGTTTCAAGTTTTTCCAGTTTCGAATTGAGCGGTTCGGCTCGGTTTGTCGGTTTCTTCGATTCTTTGAACACCCCTACTAAAAGCTTGTAACTCAATCATTAATTTACAAAGCTTTAAAATTTTAAGCATAATGATACCTAATAGATTTATGACATGAAAAACCATAAAATTAATATTATAATAACACGAAGATTTTATAAACTTTTTCAAAAAATTTACCATCTTAGATTATCCTATAGCTGAAGCCGTGAGTTATTCTGAAAAATGCTTTGTAAAACTTTCGATTTTAATGCCTTTCCACTAAATCAAAAAAAATCTTGGCTGAAGCCGTGAGTTATTCCGGATCTCATGCTCTATCAATAGTCAAACGATACCAAATAATAACAAACTTTTGCTTTCAGATATGATTTTTTTACTCATTTAAAATGTAGAAAATCGGCATGATAAACTTCAAACGGTCAAAATGATGATTTTAGCTAAAAGTATTGATCATTATGTTCAGTCTTTTGTTTTTTTCCTTTCCTCTTTTTGCAAAATCCTCAAGCTTAAAATCAGGCTTTAGTTTTCATTTACAATACGAATCCCGCAATTGGTTAATCACCATAATCATCAAGATTGAACTTTATATATAGTAGACTTATTTGATAAAATATCTAATTCAACATTATAACATGTGATATTGTTAATGGAATATAATTAATATTAGACGGTTCATTATAAGGCTCGATTCAGTTGTGTTAGGTCGAGGTTCATTTGAGTTTGGTTATACATTATCATATGTACTCTATATATCTCATTATCAATAAAGATTAACCTAGAGGGGAATTCTATAATCCAACATAATATATGAGCTTTATGTCTCATCCTCGGACCTGGACGACCAAATGAGGCCCCGCCTCTAGCCACCTGGTCAAATCCGCAAACCCTCAAAAAATAATATCGTCCTTAACTCAATCCGCTAAAAGTTAGGTAATGCCGTAAGCGGCCGTTGACTCATAGTTAAATTCCAAAGAAAATGCTATCTGAATCGATGCCTCCACCGATCGGAAGCTCCGTCAAGCTTCGTTATATGCCTCAACAATCTCCGACAAAAAAATCACTTCTTTTTCGAATCTATACTTATCTGATGTGATTTGCTACTATTGAAGTATTCATCAACAACCTATCCTTGGCTTTAGCTTTACTAATTATGGTTTCTTTAATCTCTGGTAGAGCTTTGTTTCGTCCGTAGTGCGGGAGAGTCACTACTACACAAAATGTTATTTGCTACGGTGATTAGCTACGGTTACACAAAAACCCGTAGCAAAAAACAAAAAATAAGTCTTTTGGTACGGTTTAAAAAGAAACCGTGGTAAATAAAACCCATTTGCTACGGTTTTTTTAGTTTCTGTGTGATCTGCTACGGTTTATTTGTAAACCGTGCCAAATAATAGTGGTTTGCTACGGTTTTCAAGTAACCGTGTTAAATGATCTATTTACTACCACGGTTTGTTTTAGAACCGCAGCAAAAAAAAATTCAAAAATCAGATCTGCTCCCCCAACGGGAACCTGCTACCCTTTCACCCACATTTACTTCATTCTCATTCCAAACACCACATTTACTCCATTCAACTCAAATCTTTCAAAATCATAATATTAAACACTCCAATCAACAACCATAATAAATTTACTTTAAACCTCACAAAACTAAATACAAGGTAATAGTTCTATTTGTGGATATTTTTATTTATTTTTACTCATTATATTGTAACTCTTTTATACTTGACTAATATATTTTTTATATTTGTATAGGTATAAAATTTCTCCGTCATGTATCCATTTTAGAGCTTTTCCACTCAATTTAAAAAAATTCGGACCATAAGGTGAGTTTATAAAATTTTTGTTATTTGTAACATTATTTATAATTTTTATTATTAGTTCTAAATACTTA
>LBNU01012622.1:0-10025 GCA_014162995.1 Artemisia annua | reverse complement strand
AATGTGGCCCAATAAGGACTGGAAAATAGTCACACATAAATACACGTTTACTAGAAAGACTCATCTACAATCATGTCACATATTGTTATATATTTATGTGGCGCTAAAGGCATGACAATTCAGTTACGCTTCAAAAAATATTACGTGTGATATAAGGTGTTTACGGTCAACGATATGATAATCCATACAAAACTTGTGCATAATTTGTCACACATATTCGGGGTTTTGGTCACTCTTTTTTCCGATGGGAAAAGGCCACGAACTCAAAACGAATACCATATGGCACCGTACGGTGGCGGGACTAGTTTGGTGACACACGAGACGAAAAAACGGTGTGTGACTATATGAATATCATCACGCATTTTGGGCGTGACTGATAGAACTTTTTGTACCAGTGTTAAAGTCTTGTTGATTTCTCCTAATAAGACTCAAAAAGGCATATTTTAATCAAAACGTTTACAAAAACAACATTTTATATGCTATTTTTGAGGGGGAGAAGAAGAAAAGTGATTAAATATGATGTGAAAAAGTCTTATCTTGTGCGAGCTCGGCTCAGAATTGACCCACGAATTGACGAAACAACATAAGTTAGTATTCGAAAGGATTTATCCGAGTAGAAAGTACCGTTTCGAGAAACTCTTTCTAGACGTTTACTTTGACGGGTCTAACTTCCTTTTAGGAATGTTAACAACTTCAAGTTAGTTATTAGGGCCAGTTATCACCTAAAAACTGATAATGTATCCCTTTAACTAAGCAACGTAAACGTGTCCCTCGGGTACTTGTCTATTAAGAGTGGATCAATTCAAAAGTGCCAACTCTTCCCACACATGCAAATTTCTAAAAATATTCATAAGCATATGTAGAGAGGGAGTCTTTCATAAGAAATCCAAAACCTCAAAGTGTCAACAAAAAGCTTTATATTCATAAACACTTTGAGAGATTTTCAATGATTTGGTTCAAAGGCATCAATAGGATAGTCATGGAGTTACAAGGTGACTAAGGATAGGTAAAACCGTCCTATGATCCGCCAGAACCGAAAGGATCTACCCAAGGACATCTCCAATAGTTAGAAATTAGAAGTCTGATGTGTGCTATTTTACACATACTTTTGACCTTAGTTTAAGTGTGTATTAGACCAAAAACTAACGTGAAACGCCAAAGATATAGTGTTTTTGTGTTTGTGACTGTGCAGGAACGGATATTGCATAAATGGCATGAAAACCAACCAAAAAGCCCTAAAAGAGCACGAGATTTGGAAAAGAGTCAAGAAGCCGAGTCAAAGATGAAATTTACTCAAGTAAAGCCCGTGACGATGTTTTCATTACTTAAAGGCTCGTGAATATGAAAGAGATACTTAATCGAAGATTAAAGATGATTATCATATATAAGCTTCCCAAATTCGAGCAAGTGATCACTTTTATATCATTGAAGACTTTTTGAAGACTCGTTAACATATTCCTCAAGATTAAAAGGACTTAAGTTTACTTTTTAGAAGTCGTTTAATATTGTAATGAAAGTTTATGTGTTACTTTCATGAACAATTAGAGTTAAGGGGGCTAGATGTAAAAGGAATCCACCATGGAAACCTTAAATACCCACCTTAAGCTTCATTTGGAAGCTAGTCTTCATTATGTTTTAAAATTTTCATGTCATTTATTTTCTTGTCATTTATTTTATGTAAGTTTTATTTTTAATGCACTTTTAATTTTAATGTCTTAATTTACTTATTGTCTTATTGTCTTTAATCTTTATTGTCTTAATCTTTACAAGTTTTTATTAATTTCTTTGTCACCTTTGCATGGTTTTTATTTGAGTTGCATAAAAAGCTTATGGGTTAAGGCTTGCAAAAGAAGTCGTGGCTTGTTTGCTTATTTTTGAACTTATTTTAGTGTCTTTACGTTTTATTTACCAAGTTTTTCATAAGTCTTATTTACCTTTATAAAAAAAATTTCACGTTAAAATTTTTTAAGTCCAGTATATTTTTTAGGGTTTAGTAGCGAGTTTGGATTGTATGAAAAAAATGGTTCAACCCTTAAATAGCGAGTTTGCTATTTCTCAAAAGGCTAGCGAGTTTAAAAACTGCCTAGCGAGTATCTTGCTCTTTAATTGTAGCGAGTATTGATTTCTTAGATGGTCTAGCGAGTTTGTTTTCTTGATTGGTAGCGAGTTTGAGTTTTTAGAATACCTAGCGAGTAAGGCAAAAAAGTAACCTCGAGTATGCCTTTCTAATAGTTCAGTAGCAGTGAAGGTTTTTTATTGTTAGGGTCACGAGTATTTACTTTCTAACCTAGCATAGTTTTGTTTATTTTTGTCCTTTAGCTGATTATGATATTTTAAGTGTGCTAGCGAGTTTAGTTTTGTTGTGTCACTTTCATTATAGTCTAAGTTTATTTTGAGTCGTGTCTAGTTTTCTCCTCTTCTTTTCTTATTTCTTTTACAAGCCGAGCTAGGCTTTTATTTACTCCATCGTTTTATCGAGTGGAGTTTTGTTTGGTTCATTCCTAAACGAAACTCTGCCGAAGTTTCTTTAATTTCTTTTAACTTAGCTTATTTTTCTTTTAACTTGTTTTATTTTCTTTTAAACATTTACTTTACTTTTCTTTTATTAATTAAACTTAAAAACCAAAAACATCTTGCATTTCTTATTTCATTTTAATTTCATTTTATCTACTTTGTCTTTCTTTCTTTCTTTTATTTCTTTTAACATTTATGTTTTCTTTTCTCGTTCATTTTAACTTCTTTACTCACGTTTTACTTTTCTTAAGTTTTAAATAAAGTTTTGAAGCGTAATTAAAACCAAAACATATCTTTAAACCCATTCACATCACATAACTCACGGTTTTGAACGACTAAGATCCATTCAACCCTCGTTGGGACTACGACCCGTGGTTCTTGCTTTCATAGCTAGATTACACCTCGCATCAAAGTCCTTAGGTATGATATAACAAAAGGAGAAAAGAATGAAAGGAGAAAGAAGGGGTTGAAGAATTAAAAAGAAATGAAAGATAAGGGTGAAAAGAAATAGCCCTCCATTTTATCAACCTTAGGTCAGACACCGGGTTCAATTCATATGCTACTGGTCGTTGCTAAGGCGACACCGGTATTGAAGATAAAGACGTCATGGACCCAGTGACGCAATGCACCTAAACCTTCTTAGCCACTCAAGCATCTCTCAAAAGATGTTTGCTTCATTCTCACGGAGAACCCTGCATAATCTATTGTCCATTCACTACGAGTGTGTTGATATTGAAAAGGAGGTACTCTGCTCCACACCTCCGATGACCAAATTGTGCACAAATCGAGTCTAGAGCCACGAGATAACATAAAAGATCTCTTAGGAACACATAATACTTCTACGCTAAGTGTCTTGCATCATTGGACACTAAGTGTAAATTATCGAGTCCTTCGCAGATCTTAGCAATATGCCTTGAACGTTTATGAGGGATTTACTTATGTATTTCTCGAATGATTGAACGGAAATCCTGCCATGGTCAACATCAAACAGCCCTGACAGCAGGTCACTTCGGTGATTCCTTGTGGATTACGCTTAGTGTGTTTGATGGTTTCAAACGGTCTACAGTCGTGGGGTGATCTCCAGCAACTCACCTAATCGTAGGTGTACGTATGTATGTCTGTGTAAGCCCTCTAGGGGGTATCCGATTAGGAACGGCCTTGGTAAGGATTAGAAGGAGTCTTCACACTATGCTGTTGACAAATTCTAAATCCGAACCTGTAAGTACCGGATGTTTTATTGCTAACTGTCTCAATGCAGGTACAACAACCATCTTGAACACTAGCTTCCACATGCTCATACTTGCATCTCAACAAATATGAAAGCTCTCATGAAAGATCGAAGCAACACTTAAGTCAAAGATAAATTCCATGCGAAAAGAATCTACAAATTGATAAGACAACGATTTAAAGCAAAGCAACGTTCAAAGAAGGATTCTACGTCAACACTAAGAATCTTCATCAATGAAAAGAGAGCTACTCACGAATGAAAGTTTCAAATGTCAAAGATGTATGAGCATGTCAGAAAGACGCAGATTCACTGGAGTCTAAGAGTGTGACGAATGGCAGATTACGACATCAACTGATCACTATCACATTATCTAAGATAAAGAACAAAGAACGATGAATCATTTCTACTGATCATATTTTTGATGACGTCTGAAGCTATAAAAGTCAACAACTAAAGTCAGAAGACAAAGACGTCAAGCAACCTCAAATGACCGTGACGAATATCTGATGAGACGAAAAGTGTTACACTTTTAGGGGGTCATTTAAGCCCTAATTTGTATAAATGTGATCAAATATTGCCCTAAATCGTTCCTTTTGTCATTTTAGGTACTTTTGAGAGGAATTCTGGAAAACATGCATATTTGGACGTTTTTGGAGCATAAAAGTGAAGAAAACGACAAAGTCTCAAAAGAAGCAGGAATTACTACCTGACGGCGTCAGAGTCACAAGGTGACGCCGTCAGCAAACATTGACAAAAGAGTGAAAACCAATTTTCAAATGACGGGCCAGAAAGATTTGGAACTTTTACACCTGACGCCGTCAGGTGTTATATGGTGTAGGCCGTCAGGTTATAATTTAAAGAGTGACGGCCCAGAAGGAAATAGAGAGTGACGGCGTCAGAAGTGGATCTAGGCCATCCGAGAAACCTAATGGCGGCGAGCTGACGGCGTCAGCCTCTATAACCTGACGCCGTCAGAATGTAAAATCTATATATAGTTTTCTATTTTTCATTCATTAAGTGTGGAACTTTGTGGAGAACTTTTGGCACCAAACCCTAGACGAATTTTCTGTACTTTTTAGGGTTTCCAACCCTTGGAACCCTCATGCTTAATTAAAGATAAGTCTTCACTTTAATTCAATCAATATGTCTATGTGTTGGTTGATTATCTCTTTTGCTTGTCTTTTAATTAACATGTGTAGCTAAATTCTCTTGTGTTTGCTTAGATCTAATGAAACCTAACTATTAATTATTGGTTAATTGATGTGTTGTTGTTTGTTGGGATGATTGTTCCATCAATGTTAGGCTCAAGAAAACTGGCCAACCTCCTTTATGGTAACGTGCTTGAACGTCTTGGGAAACATGTAGCCAAGGCATACTAGGCTATTAAGGTAGTATTTAACGCATGAGCCACTGTTTACAATCCCTATGGTTGTGCCGTGCATGGCATAGGAGGAGATAAGAGCTCATAGAATTGGAGAGATATGTATGCCACTCCATGAGTTATTAGGAATACACCCTTCATCCACACAAGTAACATACATATCAATTAACCGGTAAAAGATAGTTAGGGAGTAATGAAGTCTAAGTAAACACAACTTTTCTCCATATAGTTTTCACAACCAAATAGTTTAGTTATTTTATTTTATTTGCAATTGTAGTTATTTTGGGTTAGTTGACTAGCAACTAATTCCGCCCACTCCTTCAAAACCGAGATTTTACTTGCTTTCCTAAAAATATAAAAATACAAAAAGAATCTTCCTTCACCCTTAGACCTATTAGAGTAGTTTTTCTGTCCTAACGAACACTATTCCCTGTGAGAGAACGATCAATCCCCCGTACTTACCACTATCCTATACTACATCGGTCAGGTACACTGCCTGGTGGGGTTGTAAGCCTCTTGAGATCCCTCGAGAGGTAAAACCTGTTGTAAGGTCACAAAACCACGCATCAAGTTTTTGGCGCCGCTGCCGGGGAATAGTTATTGTTTAGGTAGAATTTTTATTTTATTAGGTCTACTCACTAGATTCCTTTCTAGTGAGATTTTTATTTTATTTTTCTAGGATTTCTTTAGTCTATCTTATTTCTTCGTGTTTTTGTTCGTAACCTTTACCATCCGCCATCATGGAAGGTGGTAACATCCTTGATCCCAACAACCCACTTCAACCAAACCACCCACCACAACCAAACCAACCTCCTAGACCCCGTACCTTAGGAGAGTATTCCCGACCTAGCCACCTTGGCTATCGCAACACCATTGAGCTCACTCAAGGAGCCAATGTCACTCCCTTGCGATCCGACACCATCCGGTTGGTGCAAAGCGGATGCGCATTCCATGGACTTCGTTCCGAAGATCCAAACCAACATCTCAAGGATTTCCTCAAAATCGTAGATTCCATAGACCTTGATGTTGCAACTCGAGAGACGACCCGATTGCGTCTCTTCCAATTCTCTCTACGGGACCAAGCTAGTCAATGGCTTGAGCGACTTCCCGCAGGATCCATCACCTCTTGGGACGATCTCACAACTCGTTTCCTTGCTCAATTTTTCCCACCGGGGAGAACTACCAAGCTAAGGAATGATATCTTGGCGTTCCAACAACGCCAAGGTGAAACCCTCTACGAGGCATGGACTCGATTCAAGGACTTACTCCAAAAAGTCCCTCATCATGGCATAGACCTTTGGCTCCAAGTCCAAATCTTCTATGACCACATAAATCTCCACACAAGGCAAACCATTGACCAAGCGGCCGGTGGCAAGCTACGTGATCTAAGTGCGGAACAATCATGGGATCTCCTAGAAGATCTTGCTCTTTATGACAACGAAAGTTGGAACGATCCCCGTGATTTGAATAAAACGGTCAAGGCAATATCTTTTCCTTCGAATAATTCAAGCACTTCCAACCGTAGGATCATAGAACTTGAGGACCAAGTCAAGTTTCTCATGAAATCCTACGAAGCTCCTAAACCTTCAAGCCGAGTGAACAAAATCACTTCTTCATGCGGATTATGTAGTGGTCCCCACAACACTCATAACTGCATGGAACTTCCCAAAGAAGCCTTCAAGGAATTCTCCTCCTCTCGCATCAACAAGACGAGGGAGAAGTGGTCCACTATCAACCAAGAACCTAAGAAACCAAACGGGTATTATGAGGCATGGAACGATAAACCAAATTTCAGTTGGGGACAGACTCGTTGTGTGTCACTCAATGACTCCCCTCCGCTTACGTGGTCTGAGCACCATCCTCCTCTAAGTACACCCGAGCAGGAACCTGAGGAGATCCTACGGAAATTTATCCTATCACAAGAGATGAGACTCATGAAACTCGAAATTCAATTCAGGCAACAGCAAGACGACATGAATAACAAGGTTGGTAACCTGGTTGACATGATAAAAGGTCGCCTTGTTGGTGAAATAACACGAGTCGAGGAAGTCAAGTCTACTACCGTCCTCAGCCCTCCAACCTCACCAGTGAAAATTAAGAGCCCCAGCAAACTCTTCAAGCACATGTCACCGGACAAGAAAGAAGTTACGAAACCTTCCCCCTCAACCGCACCAACCCACTTCGTAAACACCATTACCAGAATGCCTTTACCCAAACCAGATGAAGAGCGACAATCAATCAGTAATGAGAAGGGTAGAATCAAGAAACCCGGCAACCCCTCGGAACCGTTAGCAAAATCCACCACGAGAGGGACAAGCGATAAGGAAGATTCGGAGGAAGAATCCGAAGAGCTCCAGAAATCCTCTGAATCAAGCGATGACCCCCTTTTAGAGAAACTTGAGAGGAGTACCACAGGATTACACATCGAACAAAAAGAAGAGAGTGACTCCGATGTTTTCAGAATATCCTGCACTGCTAAAGGGAAGTTGATAAGAGACACTTACATAAATCCCAGTTCCCCAATTAATGCTATATCCCTTTCTCTATATAACGAAATCTTCAACGAACAAGTCACGTACGAGGGGTCTAATGTCATTAGGACAATTGGAAAGGTGCCGATTGTAATTGGAAAGTTCTCTTTTAACACCGACCTAACCATATTCAATGACATAAGCGCGATAATCAGTCCATCCTTAACTAGCCTCGTTCTAGGGGAACCATTCGTCAAGGCAACCGAAGTGAAACTTGATAAGGATGAGAGAAGTGCATTGTTTACAGATGGTGTTAGGACGGTAATCTTTCGTGACAATAATGAAGAGGTATATGAATATCAACCATCGGAAATTCGCAACACATGGGGGTTGCAAGGCAGGAGGCCTGGTAGGATAAAGCGAGGCGATTCTACTAACCTCAAAATACCATGTATGATCGGCCGCAAACACTTTCATAATGTTTACATCAACACACGTTTGCACAAAAATGTGATGTCCTTGTTTCATTATAATAATATTTTTAAGAGAGGAATGATCTACAAGGGAGAGGATGTTGTAGGTATCCACAAAGATGTACAAGTATTTGTAGGCAACATGACATTCACTATGAGCTTCACAATTGTTGAGAATATAGAAAAATACATTGATCCCAGGTTGTCACAAGTTGTTTTTGGGACACCCTTCTGCGAAGTCACAAATTTGGTGGTAGACGAGCCTAATGGGATCATGACTTTCACCGACGGGGTTAGAAACGTCTCATACCAAACTCCATATAAGATGAGACACTTTTAGGGAATTGATCATGGAGGACTCGATAGTCTGGGCTCTCAAGTCGTGCTATGTGATGAAGATGTGATGAGAGGATGTAACAACACTTCTGATTTATCATGCGGATTCTTTAAGGATGTTAGTAGACTGAGTTATAGATATAGAGAAGATCCTTTTGATTCGGAAGACCCAAAGTACCTCCACTATGATAGCAATTCTGATAGGGGAAAAGAGGATGACTTAGGAACCGTGACCAATGACGAAGTCACGTAATGTATGGTGACTTTGAGTCTAGCTACAAGACTCGTTAATAAAGAAAAGTGCTTCTTGGGAGGCAACCCGTGCTTTGTGTGTTTTTTGTGTTTATTTGATTTTATTTATTTCCGTATGTAAGTTATATTTCTTGTTATTGATTCATGCTTCAAACTAAAATTGTTAAAATGCTTTATTTTGTTTTTAACTTCGTCTTAACTATATATAAAGGTATTTTGCAAAAGCTAAGTGTAAGGGAAATCTAAATCGGTTTATAAAGAATGAATGAACATGAATCATAACATTGTAAATTAACATACATATTAGTATTTGTTTGAGTCAAATGCTTGTATCGAGTCATAATGAATTTTTGCAGGAATTCCAGGAAGTAATCTCTAGTTTTTCCAGAATTTTTCCGGAAACTTAACATGAGAATTCTGTCAGATCATTCTGACGGCGTCAGGCATAACACCTGACGGCGTCAGGTTAAATTTTCTGCAATTTTTGAAAGTTTTGTATTTCTTCCGGAAACCTAAAAAGTTTTATTAATTCTTTAACTTATAATCTCCAGGAATTCTGCAAAATATTCATTCCACAAGCATTATATCCTAGTATATAGATTTTACCGCCGATTTTATGCGAGGTTGGCCTTTATCTTTTTCAGGTTAACATGTTATTTTGGACAAGAAGATGATTTATATTTTGGAAGGGAAGCTTTGAACGTTCGTCTTTCTTGGAAGAAGATCTAACCATGTTACTTCATTATCCACATCAAACGATTCAGGTGAGTATTTGATTTCATTCTTTCATTTTATTCACTTCTACATCTTCTATTTGAACATTGGGGACAATGTTCGGTTTAAGTGTAAGGGGGGGTAAATGAAGACACCGTTGAGAATACACTTATGCTTGATGTTTTGCTTTGTTTGATAGTGAATTTGTAATAAAACCAAGAGAAATATTTGTTAGGGAAATTTTAGCGCCAATTTAAAATTTTTTACAACATTTAGTAGTGAAACCTTGATCTTAATGAGCGTCTCATGGATAGGAAATTGTATGACTAGTACAAAACCGTACCACAAAAAAATTTTCCACCCCAAATATGTGAGGTTCGCCCCTAGAATTGGTAGGAAAAGCATCCATCTTTGGTGCTATTGTTAGGATCATAGTTTTCAACTATTCAGTCAAGTCTCGGTCATTTCAGTCAATGTAGTAGGTTGCTAGTATTATCTTATTTAGCTACGTTATTTAGTTAATCGTATGGTTATAAGTTAAGTCCAATAAGATGTCCAATGGGCCATAAAAGCCCATGAACTAGTAAGATAGGAAGGAAGGGAGTGTTGCCCTATCCCTCTCCTATAAATAGGACATCATATCTCTTGTATCAAAT
>LBNU01012620.1:53135-67781 GCA_014162995.1 Artemisia annua | reverse complement strand
TCCTTCCCACCTCCCACCTGCAACTCCCCTGCCACACACCACCCTTCCATCACTCCAGCTCACTAACCCCATCACTTGTTCCCTTGACCTCACACAACATCCAAACTCCATTAATTGCCCTCAAAACCCTCCAAGTTACATATAAACTGCCAAAATGGTTATATAACCATTTTCCCGCCAAAAACAAATGGAGGGCCAAGATCATTTTTAGTAATCCAAGGGTTCTAAATAGAAGTGGGAAAGAGAGAGGGGACTGGGAGAGTCCTTATAAGTCAAGAAAATGCAGAAGAAAAAGAGTTAGTTAGAAAAAGTAGTTGTAGTGTAATGTAGAGTAACGAAGGTAGTGAAATTTAGCATTTTCAGTTGTATTTTCAGTTTCAAAAGCTTGTACTTAGTTAATTTAATGCAATTTAATCTTTTTGAACCTTTAATTATAATCTTGTTCATTAAAATTCGAATTTGGCATTTTGGAAGGAATTTGACAAATTCCTCTAAAACTGTTAAAAGTTTTTGTTAGTGTTTGTTTAAGCTCATTCAAGCTCATTTATAAGCTATCTAAAGCCTTTTAAATATTTAAAGCAGTTTAAGATAAGTAAAAAAAATATATATAAAAAAAAATGCTCAAAAATATGGTGAAAATATAAAAATTAGTTGACAAGGAGATTGTGGCATGTTTCATGGTTGATTCTGGATGAAAATGGTTTAGAAGCTTCATGGGAAGCATTAGGAAGTGTTCATAAACCTTGGTTCACTGTTTTCAGCTTGTGGGCTACTGTAAGCCATTTTCTTGATTTTTTGCTTATCACTGTAGATGTGCTAATTATTTGCTTTTCTTTGTTCCTTTGTACTTAATTTGTATTGGTTAGTCATAGTATAGCCTTTAATTCCATGCTTGTTAGTCAGTTTTATAAGTTGCTTAATATTTCATTTTCTTAGTTAAATTAGCATAATCTTGATCACTGAGCTTTTGTTGGTATTACTAGTGTCTAAGTGTTAGTTTAAGCATATTACATCATAATATATCCCCAGTGATCAGTCTCATGGTTTAATTTGTCTTTTGCTTTGAAAATCAAAATAACATATACATAAAGGAGTGTTTGGATCATTGGTTGTCACCACTGATCAAGGTGTTCTTGTTGTTGTTTTTTGGGTAAAATATGTTACATTATTATAAAATAACTCATTTCAACCATAAAAACTAGTGTGCACTTGTAAAAAAGTCAAAATCTCATTTCATTTTCATTTATGCAGTCATTGTTAGATTTTTTTGAATCCAAGTCATGCATACTAGCTCATAAGTAGTTTAGATAACTTAATTTAGCCTCATTATAGATTAGTACATCATTTTCAGTTAACAAGGTAGGATCAAACTTCATGAAAGTCAAACATGTAGCATAATCTTAAAAGTCAAAAGTTCATGAATGCAGTTTTTGAATTAAATGAATAATTTCATGTAGGCTTTAATATTGAGTATTAGATCTTGTGCTTGTAGGATAATGTTATTTGGTTGCTCATCTTCAGTAGTCTATTTTTGTTTATTTTTTATCTCCTAGTTATATTGCTTATTTGGGCTTTTCTTTTGGTTTGTTTGCACTGTATGTGCCCTGCTCACAGATTTTGGCCATTTTTCATTTACTTGCAATTGGATCATTAGTTGATAATTGTTTAAGCTCTTTGTTTTTTTTTAAAGCCCTCCTGGCCCTCTACTTGTGCTTGTGCTTAATATGTCCCTTGTGCTTTTTACAACTGCTTATTTTGGGTTTCAAAATGGACTCATCACACTCTCAACACTGATTCCTCAGTGTTAAGAGGCAACTTCACAAGCTCTTTTTGAGCTTGTGAGAGGGTCCTAGAATGAGATTTTGGGTTCTTTGAGAAGCCCTTAAGCTCAACTTGTGGGTTCCAGGCTCATTTTGAGCTTGGAAGCTTATTTGATAAGCTTAAGCAAGCTTGCTAAAGTAGCCCATCAGTCTGTTTGGACTGTGTGGGATTTGCTTATTTCATTTGTTGAATCCAGATTATTTTGTGCTTATAGTTTGTTAATTTATTATGTTTAGTTCAATCTAAGTTTGTCTCAGTAGAATTTTAGCTTATCTCATTTAAGCTCCTGTCTTTTAGCTTATTAGGTAGCTTTTTGAAAGCATAAGTTCATTTTCACTTCTATAAGCCCAACTGTTGGGATTTATAGTTTGCACAAGCTTGTTTAAAGCTTTTCAGGATATAGTGCTTTTCAAAAGTTGTTTAAAATCTGTTTTTAAGTATTTTGCAAAAAGAAAAATCAAAAAGAAAAATGTTTTGCAAAAAGTGTGGCTAGTGGGACTTGAACCCTGGTCATTTGGCTCACAACTTCCAGACCCACTCTGAGCTCGTGCACCATCTCCCCTACGCTTATCTTAGTGTTTTTCTTTTCCTTATTTATTTATATAGTAGTACTAGTCTATTTAAGCTTATTAAGCTTATCTGCTTATTTGTAAGCTTATAAATAATCTTTTCATAACTTTTATATTTTTCCTAGCTTTAGTATACTACTAAGTATTTTTATTAAAAGTTTTAGATTTATTACCTTTCATTTACTATTTATTATAATTTAAATTAGTTTAATTAGTATTTAAATAGTTTTTAATTAATAATAATTAAATAAATAGTCTAATAAATATTTTTCTTTTTCCAATAATTTTCTTTTATCATTAGGTTTGTAAAAAAGTAATTTTCACATCCGTAGGCTTTTTATTTCTTTAAACTCGCGTTTTATTTGGTACATTAAGGTAATTTTAATTTAACTTTCGTGTTTTTAGATTTTAAACGTTTCTAGCTAATTTCCTTTCTTGTTCTAGTTCTTTTAGCTTATTTAAGCTATTTCCTTTTATTCCTTAGTGTAAGATTAATCAAAACCCTTTCTTGTCCAAAATCACCCGATCACAAATCCGTTTTTGATACAATTCACACCTCACTGGGGAATAAACGACCCGGGAATATTCTATACTCCTTGGACACTTGCATTGAGCCCTTAGATAGTTTGACTTTAGTTGACCAATTCCTTGGTTGACTTTTGTTGACTGTCTCTGAGCCAATCAGGGTGTAACAAATTCTCACTTTGAGTAAGATGCTCAAAGGTTGAAACGAAAAGATAGGCTCGGAGGGTGTACTAGGGGTATCGTGTACCAAAAATGGGTACAACGCAAAGGGTTTGGGAGAATTACTTGACTTTATTAGTCAATGTAATTATAACAAAAACAAAGGGTTAATCCTAATGCCTCTTATCATGTAGTAGATCTAACTACACGAATGTAGTCTCACTTGTGGATGTTGAGATGGTCCTAACGCAAGTTCTAGAATCTAAGTGCTACCGGTACTCACATCATAGCATCAAAGATGGATGCTTTTCCTACCAATTCTAGGGGTGAACCTCACATTTTTGGGGTGGAAAATTTTTTTAGTGGTACGGTTTTGTGCTAGTCATATAATTTCCTATCCATGAGACGCTCATTAAGACCAAAGTCTCACTTCTAAATATTGTAAAAAATTTTAAATTGGCGCTAAAATTGCCCTAAGAAATATTTCTCTCGGTTTAATTGCAAATTTACTATCAAACAAACAAAAATCAAGCGCAATTGTATTCTCTAAGGTGCCTTCATTTACCCCCCTTACACTTAAACCGAACATTGTCCCCAATGTTCAAATAGAAGATGTAAAAGTAAATAAAATTAAAGAATGAAATCAAATACTCCCCTAATTCGTTTGATGTGGATAGTGAGGTAACATGGTTAGATCTTCTTCCAAGAAGGATGAACGCTCAAAGCTTCCCTTCTAAAACATAAATCATGTTCTTGTCCAAAAAAACCTGTTAACCTGAAAATAAAATAAATGCCAACCTCGCATAAAATCGGCGGTATAATCTATAATAGGATATAATGCTTGTGGAATGATGATGAGACGAAAAGTGTTACACTTTTAAGGGGTCATTTAAGCCTTAATTCGTATAAATGTTATCAAATATTGCCCTAAATCGTTCCTTTTGTCATTTTAGGTACTTTTGAGAAGAATTCTGGAAAACATGAATATTTGGACGTTTTTGGAGCATAAAAGTGAAGAAAACGACAAAGTCTCAAAAGAAGCAAGAATTACAACCTGCCGGCGTCAGAGTCACAAGGTGACGCCGTCAGCATACATTGACAAAAGAGTGAAAACCAATTTTCAAATGACGGGCTAGAAAGAATTGGAACTTTTACACCTGACCCCGTCAGGTGTTATATGGTGTAGGCCGTCAGGTTATAATTTGAAGAGTGACGGCCCAGAAGGAAATAGAGAGTGACAGCGTCAGAAGTAGATCTAGGCCATCCGAGAAACCTAATGGCGGCGAGCTGACGGCGTCAGACTCTATAACCTGACGCCGTCAGAATGTAAAATCTATATATAGTTTTCTATTTTTCATTCATTAAGTGTGGAACTTTGTGGAGAACTTTTGGCACCAAACCCTAGACGAATTTTCTGTACTTTTTAGGGTTTCCAACCCTTGGAACCCTCATGCTTAATTAAAGATAAGTCTTCACTTTAATTCAATCAATATGTCTATGTGTTGGTTGATTATCTCTTTTGCTTGTCTTTTAATTAACATGTGTAGCTAAATTCTCTTGTGTTTGCTTAGATCTAATGAAACCTAACTATTAATTATTGGTTAATTGATGTGTTGTTGTTTGTTGGGATGATTGTTCCATCAATGTTAGGCTCAAGAAAACTGGCCAACCTCCTTTATGGTAACGTGCTTGAACGTCTTGGGAAACATGTAGCCAAGGCATACTAGGCTATTAAGGTAGTATTTAACGCATGAGCCACTGTTTACAATCCCTATGGTTGTGCCGTGCATGGCATAGGAGGAGATAAGAGCTCATAGAATTGGAGAGATATGTATGCCACTCCATGAGTTATTAGGAATACACCCTTCATCCACACAAGTAACATACATATCAATTAACCGGTAAAAGATAGTTAGGGAGTAATGAAGTCTAAGTAAACACAACTTTTCTCCATATTGTTTTCACAACCACAATAGTTTAGATATTTTATTTTATTTGCAATTGTAGTTATTTTGGGTTAGTTGACTAGCACTTAATTCCGCCCACTCCTTCAAAACCGAGATTTTACTTGCTTTCATAAAAACATAAAAATACAAAAAGAATCTTCCTTCACCCTTATACCTATTAGAGTAGTTTTTCTATCCTAACGAACACTATTCCCTGTGAGAGAACGATCAATCCCCCGTACTTACCTCTATCCTATACTACATCGGTCAGGTACACTGCTTGGTGGGGTTGTAAGCCTCTTGAGATCCCTCGAGAGGTAAAACCTGTTGTAAGGTCACAAAACCAAGCATCAAATGAATATTTTTGCAGAATTCCTGGAGATTATAAGTTAGAGAATTAACAAAAACTTATTATTTCCGGAAGAAAAACAAAACTTTCAAAAATTGCAGAAAATTATTGCCTGACGCTGTCAGGTTGTAATTCCTGACGCCGTCAGAAATGATCTGACAGAATTCTCATGTTAAGTTTCCGGAAAAATTCTGGAAAAACTAGAGCTTACTTCCTGGAATTCCTGCAAAAATTCATTATGACTCGATACAAGCATTTGACTCAAACATATACTAATATGTATGTTACTTTACATTGTTATGATTCATGTTCATTCGTTCTTATAAACCGATTTAGATTTCCCTTACACTTAGCTTTTTGCAAAATACCTTTATATGTAGTTAAGACGAAGTTAAAAATAAAATAAAGCATTTTCACAAGTTAGTTTGAATCATGAATCAATAACAAGAAATATCATACATACGGAAACAAATAAAATAAAATAAACAAACAAACAAAACACACAAAGCTTGGGTTGCCTCCCCAGAAGCGCTTTTCTTTATTAACAAGTCTTGTAGCTAGACTCAAAGTCACCGTACATTACGTGACTTCATCGTTGGTCGCAGTTTATAGGTCATCCTCTTGTCCGGTTTTATAATCCGGTCCTAATTTCAAACAATCCTTTTAGAAACCGAATATCCTTTCCATGACGTAGTCTACTCCCCTACGTCTATCCTTATCATTCCTATAGTAGACCGCTTGTTTAAGCTCCTTTTCAACGTTTGACAAGTGTTGGAATTGCTCTATCTTATATGGCATTTGGTAGTTCATTTCATCGGTCTCATCCTTAAATTTAACTATCCCTAAGGAAGGTTCATAAGTCATTCTAGAGACCTCAATAAACGGTTTTCCCAAGACTACTTGAGTTAAACTTGCGTCGACTATTGGACGGATATCTTCTACAATCACAAAGTCGGTGACATAGGTGAAGTTCCCTACATAAACCGGTAATCCCCTAACTCTTCCCGTGAAGTTACTAATCCATCCCTTATCGGGGAATACCCTATACCTAAGTTGATTTTTCATTATCAAGTTGTATTGGGCTCTAGTCATGATGTTTATGGGCGATCTAGGGTCGATGTAAGCCTTCCATACATGCAAATGTCCAATGTTGCATGGTATGTTGAGATTAGAAGGGTCGCCTGTTTTGATAATCGGATTACCTAGGAAGTATGGTGTCTCGGAGTCATCGAATAAATCCTTATGGTATGCCCGTTCTTCTCTAGTTGGTAACATATTGAAGTAGTCCTCTCCATCATCTACTTATTCAATCTTGCTTACCCTACTTTCCTTATCTACCTCGACTTCCTTAACTTCATCCTTAGGTTCATTATTTTCCTCACTCCTATCAATTGGTCTAATAGTGACAACGTTGACGAAGTGGACATGTTTGGATGAAGAAGGGTCCTTGATTTGGGGTCCGCTATTAGTGGTCCTAGCGTCCTTATGTGGAGGTGATAGCACTTGGTTGGTAAGGGCCTTCAATAAGTTGTCAATCTTATTGGTCATCTCTACTTGTTGTTGATTAAATTCGGATGTGAATTTAGCTATACGAGCTTCTTGAGATGCCATAAAATTGGACATCAATCCTTCAAAGTTATTGGTACTACCATAGTTGTTGGAAGGATTGTTGTTGAAGGTACGGTTCGAGGAAGGACCGTTGGGTTGAAAACGATTAGGTGGGTTGGAAGAATTGTTTTGGGGCACGTTTTGGTTTGACTTCCACCTAAGGTTTGGGTGATTTTTCCATGAGGGGTTGTATGAATCACCGTAAGGGTTTGGCTCGGGTTTGAAAGTGTACCACTTGTCTCCCGCTCCGTCGGTACGCGAGGATGCGTAATCCGCAAAAGCTTGTTTGGGGAGTTCCATGAATCACGAGTGTCATGGGGACCATTACATAATTCGCACGAAGAAGTGATTTTATTCACTTGGCTTGATGGGTTGGGAGCCTCGTAGGACTTCATGAGAAACTTGACTTGGTCTTCAAGTTCTATGATCATATGGTCGGAAGTGCTTGAATTATTCGAAGGCAAAGATATTGCCTTGACCGTCTTATTCAAAACACGGGGATCATTCCAACTTTCGTTGTCATATAGAGCAAGATCTTCTAGGAGATCCCATGATTGTTCTGCACTTAGATCACGTAGCTTGCCACCGGCCGCTTGGTCAATGGTTTGCCTCGTGGGGATATTGATATGTTCATAGAAGATTTGGACTTGGAGCCAAAGGTCTATGCCATGATGAGGGACTTTTTGGAGTAAGTCCTTGAATCGAGTCCATGCCTCGTTGAGGGTTTCGCCTTGGCATTGTTGGAACGCCAAGATATCATTCCTTAGCTTGGTAGTTCTCCCCGGTGGGAAAAATTGAGCAAGGAAACGAGTTGTGAGATCATCCCAAGAGGTGATGGATCCTGCGGGAAGTCGCTCAAGCCATTGACTAGCTTGGTCCCGCAGAGAGAATTGGAAGAGACGCAATCGGGTCGTCTCTCGAGTGGCAACATCAAGGTCTATGGAATCTACGATTTTGAGGAAATCCTTGAGATGTTGATTTGGATCTTCGGAACGAAGTCCATGGAATGCGCATCCGCTTTGCACCAACCGGATGGTGTCGGATCGCAAGGGAGTGACATTGGCTCCTTGAGTGAGCTCAATGGTGTTGCGATAGCCATGGTGGCTAGGTCGGGAATACTCTCCTAAGGTACGGGCTCTAGGAGGTTGGTTTGGTTGTGGTGGGTGGTTTGGTTGAGGTGGGTTGTTGGGATCAAGGAGGTTACCACCTTCCATGATGGCGGATGGTAATGGTTACGAACAAAAACACGAAGAAAATAGATAGACTAAAGAAATCCTAGAAAAATAAAATAAAAATCTCACTAGAAAGGAATCTAGTGAGTAGACCTAATAAAATAAAAATTCTACCTAAACAATAACTATTCCCCGGCAGCGGCGCCAAAAACTTGATGACGTGGGATTGCGACCACGCAACAGGTTTTACCTCTCAAGGGATCTTGAGAAGCTTGCAATCCCACCAGGCAGTGTACCTGGTCGGTGTAGTATAGTGTAGTGGTAAGTACGGGGGATTGATCGTTCTCTCACAGGGAATAGTGTTCGTTAGGATAGAAAAACTACTCTAAAAGGTCTAAAGGTGAAGGAAGATTATTTTTGTATTTTTATATTTTATGGAAAGCAAGTAAAATCTCGGGTTTTGGAGGAGTGGGCGGAATTAGTTGCTAGTCAACTAACCCAAAAACTACAATTGCAATAAAAATAAAATAACTAAACTATTGTGGTTGTGAAAACTTATATGGAGACAAATGTGTTTACTTAGACTTCCTTACTCCCTAACTATCTTTTACCGGTTAATTGGTGTATGTATTACTTGCGTGGATGACGGGTGTATTCCTTAACAATTCATGGGGTGGCATACATATCTCCCCAATTCTATGAGCTCTTATCTCCTCCTACAACTATGCGTACACATAATCATAGGGATTGTAAACAGTGGCTCATGCGTTAAATACTACCTTAATAACCTAGTATGCCTTAGTTACATGTTTCTTAAGACGTTCAAGCATGTTACCATATAGGAGTATTGCCAGTTTTCTTAAGCCTAACATTGATGAAACATTCATCCCAACAAAGTAATAACACACCAATCAACCAATAATTAATAGTTAGGTTTCATTAGATCTAAGCAAACACAAGAAAAATCTAGCCTAGCATGTTAATTGAAAGACAAGCATAAGATATAATTAACCAACACATAGACATATTGATTAATTTAAGTGAGGACTTATCTTTAATTGAACATGAAGGATTCAAGGGTGAAAAACCCTTGAAAATACAGCCAAATTCGTCTTTAGGGTTTTTCCCAAACTTGTACCAAAAGTTCCACACTAATGAATGAAAAATAGAAAAGTATATATAGATTTTACATTCTGACGGCGTCAGGTTATGGGTTCTGACGCCGTCAGCTCGCCGTCATTAGGGTTCTCGGATGGCCTAGATCTACTTCTGACGCCGTCACTTGTAAATGTGCTCTGGGCCGTCACTCTTTAGCATTACACCTGACGGCCTACTTTCTCTAACACCTGACGCCGTCAGGTGTAAACATCTTGTTTTCTTCATAGGGCGTCTAGTGTAATCTGATTTTACTCCTTTGTCAATGTTGGCTGACGGCGTCACCTTGTGACTCTGACGCCGTCAGGAAGGTTTTCCAGCTTCTTTTGAGACTTTGTCGTTTTCTTCACTTTTATGCTCCAAAAATGTCCAAATTAGCATGTTTTCCAGAATTCTTCTCAAAAGTACCTAAAATGACAAAAGGAACGATTTAGGGCAATATTTGATCACATTTACTCGAATTGGGGCTTAAATGACCCCTTAAAACGGGTACACTTTTCGTCTCATCAGTTATAATGATATATTAAAGCAAAAATTTAACTCGGGAAAATCCTATAGGCATTTCTAATTGATGAGTGCTCAAACACTCATCATTTTTGGTCAAATCCGAACTGCAAAAACATCTGAAAATACGCAAAAACGCATCAAAATGCAGAAAATATCCAAGGATCGTGTTTTATACGTCTCAATGCAAAATGTTTAAAAACAAATGAAAATTGAGCAAAGTTTGTAGATTTGGCAGTTTTATTCCCCCAAGTTTCAAAGATTGGCAAAAATAGTCCCTGGAGTTGAAAAATGTGGAGTCTTATCATTCAAGGTCCCTGAAATGTTTTAGGTTGTCAAAATTGGTCCTTGAGTGAATTTTTGGGTAAATGGCAGAAAAGGTCCCTGAACTTTGAAAATTGTCAAGAAATGTCCTTGGATATTTAAAAAAGTGAAAAATGGCATCAAAGGTCCTTGTGGAATTTCAAAGTTGGCAAGATAGGTCCTTGGGAGAAGTTTGGAAAATTAGCAGAATTGGCCCCTTGAATTTCATTTTCTATAATTTTGGTCCTTGTGGTATTTTTACCACAAACCAAACATGGCCCTTTTAGTTATCTAAACCCACCCTTTTACACAGTCCAACCCAACTTCCCTTTTTATTAAACCCTTGGCCCAGTTTACCCAGGCCCAATCTCCTTATAATAATAAACCCCAAATCCCACGTTTATTCTTCCTGGTCAAACACCAGTCAAACAAACCCAACTCTTCCCCCCCCCCACGTGAAAACCTGGTACCTCTCCCCTGTTCATCACCATCCCTCCACCTCAAACTCAACCTTTCTTGTCCCCTTGGTCTCAACAACCCTCCAAGAAGCATTTATTGTTCCTATAATCTTCCAAGCAAACTCAGAAGTTGTTGAAGACTTTTGGCGCCAAAAAGCAATTTTAAAGGCTGGGATGAGTTTGAGTGATCCAACGGTCCAGAAGTGAAGTGGGAAACTCTCAGAAGGGTTTCTAAACCCTAATGGTCCCCTATAAGAAGAAAAAGATGGAAGGAGCAGTGGTGTGTAGTTTTTTTTTAGTTAATTTTCTTTATGTTGAATTTTTGAAAACTCTTTCCTTTAAGTGTAATTGTTATTTCCAGTGTACTTCTAGATTAAATTTCAGTTTATTTTGAAGTTATCTAATAAAATTCCCAAGTTTATGTTCAAATACCAGTTTTTTTTATATTTAGCTTAGAATCATCATTTTAGTGTAAAAGGTATTAAAGTGTTATTTTAAAGTTCCATAAAGTTTGTTTAGGATAGTTATAAGCTTTGTAAAGCTCAGGGATCATTTAAATAGACTTCCATTCAAATACTCAAAAATACAAAAAAATGGGATAAAAATAGGTACAAAATCAAAAATCACAAGAAGATGGTGAAAGATTGTTGGAGCACTGTGTATTTGGGATGGCAGTGGTATTAGTGCTTCTTGGGAAGCTTTAGGATTGGTTCTTGGTTCATGGTTCTAAGTTCTGAGCTTGGATGCATAATGTGAGCTATTTACCAACTTTTACATTTAACTGTACAAGTATTTGTATCTGCTTGTGATTGTGCTGTTGTGGTTCTTAGGAGTGTTTAAGTTGAGTTGTTGCTTAATTGTAGGATCTTGTTCATTAAAATCCTTAATGCTCATGATTTTTATCTAGACTTCCATTTAGCTTTATCTTGAATCTAAAGTGCTTGTTGTCATTGTTGTTGTTTATGTGATCCTTTAAGCTCACTAAATTATATTATAACCTCAGTAATCAGTTTCAGGGTTTAAATTTGTTATAACCTATGAAAAACATTGAAATCAATCACCTGAAGGAGTGTTTGGCAATATTGTCTTCTCAGTGTTATAGCTGCTTTCAGTTGGTGTATTTAGTGTAAACATAGTGCATTAGGTTTATTTAGATCACTCATACCATAAATTCAGTAGGTCTTTGTTTAAGAAAGTCAATTCATCCTTCAAATTTCATTTATGCTCAACTGTTAGGGTAATAGATTGCATAATCATAGGAATTGTTGTAAAATAAGTTTAGCTAGCTTAATTTCACTTCAAATCAGCTTCAAACTTCATAAGTAATCATTTGGGAAGAATCAAAGTTCACAAAAGTCAAATTAGTAGTGCAAAATCAAAAGTCAAAAGTTTTTAAAAAAAAATTTTTGAATAAACTTTGGATTTTCATCCAGGGTTTAATATTAGGAATTTGAATTTGAGCTTTTGGATTATTGTAATTTGGCTGGCTACCTTTCTATATTATTTTTTATAATTTTAGGTGAGCTTGTTTATGTGCTTATTGGGTGGCTTGAACTTACCTGTTTTTCAAAGGCTTTATTGTTTGGCTTTAGCTTGTGTAGTTTGTTGATTTGTGAAGTCACCTAGGTTAACTTGATAGTTGCATAATTAGTTTTTGCTTATTTGCTTAATAGAACTGCTTATTTTGCTTGTTTTTGTTGCCTTTGCCACTATTTCTGTTGTTACTCAGTATATATTGAGCTTGTGATTTCATGTTGCTTTGTGATCCTAGATTGTTCATTATTGCTCTCTTAGCTTGTTAAGTGTTGTTGAGATTGTGTCTGTTTGTTTTTGGGTTGTGATTTATGATTGTGGGCTTATTTGGCAAACTGTTTGTCTCATAAGGTTCACTTATTTTGCTGTTAAGAGCTTTGGGTCTGCACAAGCTTCTTTTAGATTTTAATTATCTTCATTTAAGTTCCTTTGACTAGCCTTGAGTCATTTTTATTTGTTTGTACCTCTATGATTTAGTTTGTGAGCTTGTGGCTTGATCTTTGTCCATTTCACTTTCAGTCAAGTCAGTAAGAATTGCATTCTTCTTAAACCTCCCAATGGATCCACACTTAAGCTTTTGCTGAGCATGTTGGCAATTTGGAAAGCCCACTAGGTGGACTCATTGATTCCTGGTTCATTTAGGTCTTGAGCTTATTGTATAAGCTTATATCCAAGCCTGAATAAGCCATCAAGGCCTGTTTGGGGTCTGTTTGATTTGGATTTGCTGTTTTAGTGTTCTTTTCCAGTCTTGTAAGCTTGATTTGTTTGTACATCATTAGGTTATAACTTGCTTCACTTCTGTTTCTCATTGTCTAAGCTTATTAATAGCTTTTGCTTCATCAAAAAGCTCTATGAACTTACTGTCAAAAACATAAGCTTGCAATAAGCTAATCCTTGAGCTCCAACATACTTGTTTTCACAAAAGTTGCTTGTTTTTAGTGTATAATCAAGTTTCAAAAAGAAAAATCCAAAAATCATCATTTTAATTTTTAGTGATAGCTTCTATTTAATAGGATTTATCTATTTAATTTATATTCTAATTTTTTTATTAAGCACTTAGTGGTTTTCATATTTTTCCTAGGTTCCTGGTATTAAATAGTGTTTGTATAAAAATTTTCATAATTTTATCTTTTAATTTGGTAATTTTATTAATTAAAAATAGTTTAATTAGTTTTAAGTGAAAAATCAAAAATTAAATCATTCAGTTTTTAATTTTAATCTCTAGCATCTTTTTATATTTTTTCTAGCTTTTATTAATTATAAAGTATTTTTAGAAAATAGTTTCTTTATTGTTACTGTTCATTTGCTATTTTTCTTAATTAATTTAGTTTAATTAGCTTTTAATTGGTAATTAAGTAAACTAAATCTAAAATAGTTTATTTATAAAGTTTAGGAGTTTTTTATAATTTTTTAAGACTTCTGTAATTGTTAAATAGTTTTAGAAAAAGTTTGGTAATTTTCTAAATTTGTTTAGTATTTATTTTAATTTAAATTAATTTAATTAGTAATTACTAATTAATTAATAATAAATAATTAAAAAGTCTAAAAAATATTTTTCTTTTTCTTCAAAATTTTCTTTTGTCATTAGGATTGTAAAAATATATTTTTCATCACCTAGGTGTTTTTAGATTTCCATTTTCACTTTTATTTTCGTACGTAGACGTTTAATTAAACGTAAACGTACATTTTTAGATTTGAAAACGTTTCCAGATTTCTAGTAATCGTTGGTAGTGTTTGTTTATCATTTTCACTCATAATTTTGTATTTTAATTTCAATCAATCTCTCTCACCAATCCTCGTTTCATAATCATTTGATCTAAAAATCGTTTTAAACACCATTTCACGCTTCGTCGGGACATAACGACCCGGGAAGAACTCCTATATTCTCCTTGGTGCATTGTGCCTTTTCTAGTTTGACTTTTGTTGACCAAATCCTTGGTTGACTTTAGTTAACCGTTCAGGACCAATCAAAATTTGGCGCCGCTGCCGGGCAGGCGTGTCGCGTGTCTTAAACGTTTTGCAGTATCGTGTTTTTGAAACACAACTTGTGTATATCGTCTATCCTTTGTATATTTATCCCATATATATCGTATTTTCATCTTTCAAAAACATAAAAAACACAAAAATATTTTCTCTTTGTTTCTAAAGGGAATACTTGTCACCAAGTATTCAACAAAAACACCAAAAAAATAATAAACATCCTCCGTCTTCCGTTGAAGGAGGGCGGTTGTAAACCATTCCCAAATAAAAACAACAAAAAGAAAAAAAAAAGAAAAGAAAACAAAAGAAAAATAAATAAATAAAAAGATTTCAAGTTTTCTTTGTCGATTGGTTTTGTTTTCTAGTGCATGCGCACTCGTTCTTCTAGGTCTACGAGCCCATTTCGTGAGCTTGTTAAGATTCCTCGAAGATGACGTAGACGTTCTGCACCCGCAGTCGAATCCAGATTCGTACTGATTCTACCACTTCTGTCGTCATGGCAGATCTTCCTATGAGTGAGCTTCTCCAAGCACCCATCAAGGGTTACGGAGATGCCATTGTTGT
>LBNU01012620.1:41004-52779 GCA_014162995.1 Artemisia annua | reverse complement strand
CATCTGATGAGTTGTTAAAACAATTCATGAAATCCCAAGAGGAAATGAATCGGTTATTGGTCAGCCAGATTTCTGGGATCAAGAAGTCTTTAAATGATCGACCCTTGGGCTCAGGACAACTTCCGAGCAACACGATCGCTAACCCGAGGGGCGATGCTATGGCGATCACAACCAGGAGTGGTGCTTCTTATGATGAACCCGTGATTCCTACTACCTCTTCTTCCTCTCCTCCAAAGGTAGTGGAACGTGAGCCTGAGGCGACAAAGGACAAAGTGCAATTTACAAGCCCACAAAGTACAGCACCCGTCCATCCTCAGGTTGTCCCAAAAACAAAACCCAAGCCAGGAGTTGTCTTTGAACCTCCAATAACTCCGGCTGAGGACCCTAAATCCAAAACTTCTATTCCTTACCCATCACGCTTAAATGAACAAAAGCTCCGAGAAAAAGCAAGTCATCAAATGGATAACTTCTTTCAAATTTTTCAAGAATTACATTTTGACATAAGCTTCTCGGATGCTATCCTTCTGATGTCCAAGTTTGCATCCACACTCAAACACTTGTTAAGTAACAAGGAAAAGCTGTTTGAGATGGCTAAAACTCCACTTAACGAGAACTGCTCAGCAGTTTTGTTAAAGAAGCTTCCCAAAAAGCTTGGAGACCCTGGGAAATTTCTCTTACCTTGTGTATTTCCAGGGATGGTTGAATGCTTTGCCTTGGCCGATCTAGGCGCAAGCATCAACCTAATGCCTTATTCAGTGTGGAGAAGACTTTCTCTTCCGGAACTCACTCCTACATGCATGACTCTTGAGCTTGCAGATCGTTCAATTTCTCGTCCTCTTGGCATTGCTGAGGATGTATTCGTGAATGTAGGAAAGTTCCAATTTCCAGCTGACTTCGTGGTTGTCGATTTCGATGCTGATCCACGGGTTCCTCTCATTGTTGGAAGAGGATTCCTGAGAACGGGTCGTGCTCTCATTGATGTATTCGAGCAAGAAATCTCATTACGTGTGGGTAATGAAGCCATTACTTTTAACCTCGATCAAACTTCAAGGTACTCCTCAAATTATGACTCAGAATCGGTTAACCGAATAGATGTCATTGATGTTGCTTCAGAGGAGTACGCACAAGAAGTTCTTGGTTACGTTCATAATTCTTCGGGTGGTGATTCCACTCCGTCTTCTCATCCTATCATTTCCGACTCTTCCCCTTCTCTCACTCCGTTTGAGGGAAGCGATTTCCTTTTGGAAGATATCGAGGCTTTTCTCAAAAGTGATTCAGTTCCAGATGGAATTGATAACAATGAGATTGATCTGGAGGGAGATCTTCTTCTTCTCGAGAAATTGTTGAATCAGGACATTTCTCCTCCCCTCCCTCCCGTAGAACTTCATAACGAGGAAATCAAATCAGTTGAGAAAACTGATGAATTTCCTGAGGTTGAACTCAAGGAGTTACCTCCTCATCTCGAGTACGCATTTTTGGAGGGTGATGATAAACCGCCCGTCATAATTGCTAAAGACTTTAGTAAGGAGGAAAAATCTGCTCTCATAAAGGTTTTGAAGTCACACAAGCAAGCAATTGCTTGGAAACTCTCCGACATCAAGGGTATTAACCCTGAATTTTGTACTCACAAAATTTTAATGGAGGATGACTTCAAGCCGGCAGTCCAACATCAGAGACGGGTGAATCCTAAAATTCATGAGGTTATCAAACAAGAGGTTCTAAAACTTCTTGATGCCGGATTGATTTATCCCATCTCAGATAGTCCTTGGGTTAGTCCCATTCACTGTGTTCCAAAAAAGGGTGGCATTATAGTTGTCACAAACGAAGAAAACGAGTTGATTCCAACTCGATTGGTTACTGGGTGGCGAGTCTGCATTGACTATCGCAAATTAAATGAAGCCACCCGTAAAGACCATTTTCCTCTACCCTTCATGGACCAAATGCTTGAGAGATTGGCGGGGAATGAGTACTATTGTTTCCTCGACGGTTTCTCGGGTTATTTTCAGATCCCCATTGATCCTCAGGATCAAGAGAAGACTACCTTTATGTGCCCTTATGGAACCTTTGCTTATAAGCGTATGCCTTTTGGCTTATGTAATGCTCCTGGTACGTTCCAAAGGTGCATGATGGCCATATTTTCTGTAGGAACCCAGCACTCCTTGATCGTTACGGGCTCCAGGCTGTTAAACCTTTAATTATCTAGGAACAATAACATTGAATAACATGCAGCGGAATAATAAATAAGAACATCAATGTTATCAACAAGGTTTTTCATTATCATCTCTAACATACAAACATCTACAACCCCAATTCTACTTGATCAAGGTAGAACGACCTTGAGGCTGACTAACCAACTAACTCTAACTAAACTCTAGGCGTTTCCCAAATCCCTACGCCTAGGTTCCCACACACACACACCTTTGATGTTTACATCTTGTACGTACTAAATAAAACTAATGACCCTATGTCTCTTTATATACTAGAGACATCTAGGGTTTACAAGAGAAATCATAATACAATTAGGAAACTAAATCTTTTAAGTAAATCTTCTAGAATCTTCCAAATTCTCCATCTTTTTGTAGTTTCCCATCTTGTCACTTTAAGCCCTTCATGTTTCATTCTTTCTTGTTTTGTATCATCAAATCTAATAGATATATCTAGGAACGATGTCTAATTATTATATCTAGGAACGCATAATAATGAAGGCGGAATATTCAAACATAGAATCAATCATTATTATGAACAAGGTTTTTCATTGATAATCATACTCTCTAACTATTACAAACATAATAACATGTTCTACCTTGATCAAGTAGAACACGTTATCTAAACTAAAACACTAATAAACCACTAACCCTAGGCGTTTATGTCCTACGCCTAGGTTACACACACACACCTTTAGTCGACTACATTATGGAAGACTTAATTAATTAAAATCCTACACCCTTGATCTCTTTATATAGAGAGATATTAGGGTTTACAAATTACTACGAAGGACTAATAAATAAAACTTCTTTTGCAAGCAAGTCCTTCCCATCTTTTGTAGAATTCCTTCTTATCATATTAAGTCCCTCATGTTTCATTCTTCTTGTTTTGTATCATCAAATCAATAAATATAATTCCCAACATTTTCCGATATGATCGGTAAAACAATGGAGGTCTTCATGGATGACTTCTCGGTCATTGGGGATTCCTTTCAGACATGTCTCTCCCATTTGGACACTATGTTAAAACGGTGTGAAGACACCAATCTTTGTCTAAACTGGGAGAAGAGCCATTTTATGGTCAAAGAGGGCATTGTCATCGGCCATAAGATTTCCAAGAACGGGATTGAGGTTGACAGAGCTAAGGTTGATGTCATTGCAAAATTAACTCATCCCACTACCGTCAAAGGTGTTAGGAGCTTTTTGGGTCATGCCGGTTTTTATCGTCGATTTATTCAAGATTTTTCCAAAATCGCCCGGCCTATGACCCATCTCCTCGAGAAGGATGCTACTTTTATCTTCTCACCCGAGTGCATCGAAGCTTTTGAAACATTAAAGAAAAAGCTTACTGAAGCACCGATTCTTGTTGCCCCCGATTGGGACTTGCCATTCGAACTCATGTGCGATGCAAGTGATTTTGCTATCGGTGCAGTCCTGGGGCAACGCAAAACAAAACATTTTCAGCCTCAAACACATTACACCACTACGGAAAAAAAGCTATTAGCCGTGGTGTATGCCTGTGAAAAGTTTCGGCCGTATTTAATCTTGACCAAATGCGTAGTGTATACGGATCACTCGGCTCTGAAATACCTCTTTGCAAAACAAGATGCAAAGCCGAGATTGCTTCGTTGGGTTCTCCTCCTACAAGAATTTGATATCATTATACGTGATAAAAAAAGGAGCTGAGAACCTAGCTACTGATCATCTGTCCCGACTAGAGAACCCACACCAAGATGTTCTCGAGAAAAAGGAAATAAATGAAACATTTCCTCTAGAGACACTAAATGCGGTTGCTTTTCGTGGAGATTCTACTACCCCATGGTTTGCCGATTTTGCAAATTACCATGTGGGTAACTTTGTGGTGAAAGGGATGTCGTCCCAACAGAAGAATAAGTTCTTCAAGGATGTTAAACATTATTTCTGGGACGACCCCTACTTATTCAAAATATGTGCCGATCAAGTCATCCGGCGGTGTGTTTATAGGCAGGAAGCCACTGAAATTCTCCAGGCTTGCCATGCTGGTCCTACGGGGGGCCACCACAATCCTAACTGCACCGCCAAAAAGGTGTTTGATTCCGGTTTCTACTGGCCCACGATTTATAAGGATGCCCAGGAATTAGTCAGATCCTATGACGCTTGTCAACGTCACGGGAATATTTTACAAAAAAATGAAATGCCACAGAATGCAATTCAAGTTTGTGAAATCTTTGACGTATGGGGCATCGATTTTATGGGGCCATTTCCGTCATCTCATGGAAACAAGTATATACTCGTGGCTGTTGACTATTTGTCAAAATGGGTTGAAGCGAAAGTTTTACCCACAAATGATGCCCGAGTTGTTGTGAAGTTTTTGAAAGCTCTTTTTGCTCGATTTTGGAACTCCACGTGCTATAATTAGTGATCGTGGTACGCATTTTTGCAATGACAAATTTGATAAAGTCATGCAAAAGTATGGTGTAACTCACCGTCTTTCTACTGCGTACCACCCTCAGACAAGTGGACAAGTTGAAGTTTCCAATCGAGGCATTAAAAGAATTTTGGAAAGAACTGTAGGTGAAAATCGTGCATCGTGGTCGGAAAAGTTAGATGATGCACTCTGGGCTTTCCGCACAGCTTACAAAACACCCATCGGGTGTACGCCTTACAAGCTTGTGTACGGGAAAGCGTGCCATCTACCGATCGAGCTTGAGCACAAAGCCTATTGGGCCCTCAAGCATGCCAATTTCGACCTCCAAACTGCGGGCGATCATCGGAAAGTTCAAATGAATGAATTGAATGAACTTCGTGATCAGGCCTATGAAAACTCTTTAATCTACAAGGAAAAAACAAAGAAGCTCCATGACTCAAAGATCAAAAACCGCGTTTTCAACGTTGGTGATCGAGTCCTTCTTTTTAACTCAAGATTAAAGATCTTTTCGGGTAAATTGAAAACCCGTTGGACCGGACCATTCACCATTGCTAAAGTTTATCCTTATGGCACCGTCGAATTATCTCAAAATGACGGGCCAAATTTCAAAGTGAATGGGCATCGGTTGAAGCATTACTTTGGAGAGGACATACCATCCATGGTTGTCCCGGATCTCCAAACTTTCCCCAAGGACAATTGAATTCGGGGATCGAGTCAAGCTAGCGACTCGGTGAACAAAAACAGTAGCAAAGCATATGGGTTTTCACCCATATTTCTGACTTCTTTCTACTTTCTAACACCCAAGTGTGGGGGAGTGGCCGTCCCCTGCAGCTGTTTTCAATGTATATATATAAATCTCCTAAAAAAAATGTGTGTATGAATGTCTTAATAATATAAATAAAGTGAAAAATAAAAATTCCGCAGTTAGCTTAGAATATTGTCTTGCTTTCCGTTCGAAGATTCGGCATAATAGCCGGGACTTTGAATATTGAGGACAATATTCAATTCTAAGTGTGGGGGGGAAATTCTAGCGAATTTTATCACATTATATCATCTAGTACCCCCGTTTTTGGCCAAAATTTTTCAAAAATTTTTCACTTTATTTCAAAATTTTTGTGGTTATCAGTCCGCCGTGTCTAACCGACAAAAGGATTGGCTAATCCAGGAGCAAACGGCTCTTGGTAAAGATATCTCAAATCCGTTTACGGCTTACAATTTGCCAAAAATTGTATGGTAATCGACTCACCATATCTTATAGTGAAGAGTTGGCTAGCCCGCAAGATTATGGCTTGTGGTAAAGGCGTTGGAAAAACCATAATTGGTAATCAGCTCACCAAAGATAATAACTATGTTTTATCTAAGAGTTGGCTAGTCCAGAAGCAAACGGCTTCTGGTAAAGACTAATCAAATCCGTTGAAAGCTGGTGGTTTGCTCAAAATCACACGGTTATCGGTGTACCATGGTTCTTACTTGAACTTAAACATTCGGCTACTCCAGAAGTGATGGCTTTTGGTAAAGAGACTTAAAATCCATCAAGTTTTCATAAAATATTGCTAGGGACTAGCAATAGTTTAGTGTGGGGGATTGATGAGTGCTCAAACACTCATCATTTTTGGTCAAATCCGAACTGCAAAAACGTCTGAAAATACGCAAAAACGCATCAAAATACAGAAAATATCAAAGGATCGTGTTTTATACGTCTCAAATGCAAAATGTTTAAAAACAAATGAAAATTGAGCAAAGTTTGCAGATTTGGTAGTTTTAGTCCCCCAACTTTCAAAGATTGGCAAAAATAGTCCCTGAAGTTGAAAAATGTGGAGTCTTATCATTCAAGGTCCCTGAAATGTTTTAGGTTGTCAAAATTGGTCCTTGAGTGAATTTTTGGGTAAATGGCAGAAAAGGTCCCTGAACTTTGAAAATTGTCAAGAAAGGTCCTTAGATATTTAAAAAAGTGAAAAATGGCATCAAAGGTCCTTGTGGAATTTCAAAGTTGGCAAGATAGATCCTTGGGAGAAGTTTGGAAAATTAGCAGAATTGGCCCCTGGAATTTCTGTTTCTACAATTTTGGTCCTTGTGGTATTTTTACTACAAACCAAACATGGCCCTTTTAGTTATCTAAACCCACCCTTTTACACAGTCCAACCCAACTTCCCTTTTTATTAAACCCTTGGCCCAGTTTACCCAGGCCCAATCTCGTTATAATAATAAACCCCAAATCCCACGTTTATTCTTCCTGGTCAAACACCAGTCAAACAAACCCAACTCTTCCCCCCCCCCACGTAAAAACCTGGTACCTCTCCCCTGTTCATCACCATCCCTCCACCTCAACCTCACCCTTTCTTGTCCCCTTGGTCTCAACAACCCTCCAAGAAGCATTTATTGTTCCTATAATCTTCCAAGCAAACTCAGAAGTTGTTGAAGACTTTTGGCGCCAAAAAGCAATTTTAAAGGCTGGGATGAGTTTGAGTGATCCAACGGTCCAGAAGTGAAGTGGGAAACTCTCAGAAGGGTTTCTAAACCCTAATGGTCCCCTATAAGAAGAAAAAGATGGAAGGAGCAGTGGTGTGTAGTTTTTTTTTAGTTAATTTTCTTTATGTTGAATTTTTGAAAACTCTTTCCTTTAAGTGTAATTGTTATTTCCAGTGTACTTCTAGATTAAATTTCAGTTTATTTTGAAGTTATCTAATAAAATTCCCAAGTTTATGTTCAAATACCAGTTTTTTTTATATTTAGCTTAGAATCATCATTTTAGTGTAAAAGGTATTAAAGTGTTATTTTAAAGTTCCATAAAGTTTGTTTAGGATAGTTATAAGCTTTGTAAAGCTCAGGGATCATTTAAATAGACTTCCATTCAAATACTCAAAAATACAAAAAAATGGGATAAAAATAGGTACAAAATCAAAAATCACAAGAAGATGGTGAAAGATTGTTGGAGCACTGTGTATTTGGGATGGCAGTGGTATTAGTGCTTCTTGGGAAGCTTTAGGATTGGTTCTTGGTTCATGGTTCTAAGTTCTGAGCTTGGATGCATAATGTGAGCTATTTACCAACTTTTACATTTAACTGTACAAGTATTTGTATCTGCTTGTGATTGTGCTNAATAATAAACCCCAAATCCCACGTTTATTCTTCCTGGTCAAACACCAGTCAAACAAACCCAACTCTTCCCCCCCCCCACGTAAAAACCTGGTACCTCTCCCCTGTTCATCACCATCCCTCCACCTCAACCTCACCCTTTCTTGTCCCCTTGGTCTCAACAACCCTCCAAGAAGCATTTATTGTTCCTATAATCTTCCAAGCAAACTCAGAAGTTGTTGAAGACTTTTGGCGCCAAAAAGCAATTTTAAAGGCTGGGATGAGTTTGAGTGATCCAACGGTCCAGAAGTGAAGTGGGAAACTCTCAGAAGGGTTTCTAAACCCTAATGGTCCCCTATAAGAAGAAAAAGATGGAAGGAGCAGTGGTGTGTAGTTTTTTTTTAGTTAATTTTCTTTATGTTGAATTTTTGAAAACTCTTTCCTTTAAGTGTAATTGTTATTTCCAGTGTACTTCTAGATTAAATTTCAGTTTATTTTGAAGTTATCTAATAAAATTCCCAAGTTTATGTTCAAATACCAGTTTTTTTTATATTTAGCTTAGAATCATCATTTTAGTGTAAAAGGTATTAAAGTGTTATTTTAAAGTTCCATAAAGTTTGTTTAGGATAGTTATAAGCTTTGTAAAGCTCAGGGATCATTTAAATAGACTTCCATTCAAATACTCAAAAATACAAAAAAATGGGATAAAAATAGGTACAAAATCAAAAATCACAAGAAGATGGTGAAAGATTGTTGGAGCACTGTGTATTTGGGATGGCAGTGGTATTAGTGCTTCTTGGGAAGCTTTAGGATTGGTTCTTGGTTCATGGTTCTAAGTTCTGAGCTTGGATGCATAATGTGAGCTATTTACCAACTTTTACATTTAACTGTACAAGTATTTGTATCTGCTTGTGATTGTGCTGTTGTGGTTCTTAGGAGTGTTTAAGTTGAGTTGTTGCTTAATTGTAGGATCTTGTTCATTAAAATCCTTAATGCTCATGATTTTTATCTAGACTGCCATTTAGCTTTATCTTGAATCTAAAGTGCTTGTTGTCATTGTTGTTGTTTATGTGATCCTTTAAGCTTACTAAATCATATTATAACCTCAGCAATCAGTTTCATGGTTTAAATTTGTTATAACCTTTGAAAAACATTGAAATCAATCACCTGAAGGGGTGTTTGGCAATATTGTCTTCTCTGTGTTATAGCTGCTTTGAGTTGGTGTATTGAGTGTAAACATAGTGCATTAGGTTTATTTAGATCACTCATACCATAAATTCAGTAGGTCTTTGTTTAAGAAAGTCAATTCATCTTTCAAATTTCATTTATGTTCAACTGTTAGGTTAATAGATTGCATAATCATAGGAATTGTTGTAAAATAGGTTTAGCTAGCTTAATTTCACTTCAAATCAGCTTCAAACATCATAAGTAATCATTTGGGAAGAATCAAAGTTCACAAAAGTCAAATTAGTAGTGCAAAATCAAAAGTCAAAAGTTTTTAGAAAAATTTTTTTTGAATAAACTTTGGATTTTCATCCAGGGTTTAATATTAGGAATTTGTATTTGAGCTTTTGGATTATTGTAATTTGGTTGGCTAAATTTCTATATTATTTTTTATAATTTTAGGTGAGATTGTTTAAGTGCTTATTGGGTGGCTTGAAATTACCTGTTTTTCAAAAACGTGCCCTGTGCACAGGTTTTTGGCCAAGTTCATAAGCTTGCAAAGGCTTTATTGTTTGGCTTTAGCTTGTGTAGTTTCTTGATTTGTGAAGTCACCTAGGTTAACTTGATAGTTGCATAATTAGTTTTTGCTTATTTGCTTAATAGAACTGCTTATTTTGCTTGTTTTTGTTGCCTTTGCCACTATTTCTGTTGCTACTCAGTATATACTGAGCTTGTGATTTCATGTTGCTTTGTGATCCTAGACTGTTCATTATTGCTCTCTTAGCTTGTTAAGTGTTGTTGAGATTGTGTCTGTTTGTTTTTGGGTTGTGATTTGTGCTTGTGGGCTTATTTGGCAAACTGTTTGTCTCATAAGGTTCACTTATTTTGCTGTTAAGAGCTTTGGGTCTGCACAAGATTCTTTTAGCTTTTAATTATCTTCATTTAAGTTCCTTTGACTAGCCTTGAGTCATTTTTATTTGTTTGTACCTCTATGATTTAGTTTGTGAGCTTGTGGCTTGATCTTTGTCCATTTCACTTGACTGATTTCTCAGTCAAGTCAGTAAGAATTGCATTCTTCTTAAACCTCCCAATGGATCCACACTTAAGCTTTTGCTGAGCTTGTTGGCAATTTGGAAAGCCCACTAGGTGGACTCATTGATTCCTGGTTCATTTAGGTCTTGAGCTTCTTGTATAAGCTTATATCCAAGCCTGAATAAGCCATCAAGGCCTGTTTGGGGTCTGTTTGATTTGGATTTGCTTAATCATTGTTCTTAGCTGTTTTAGTGTTCTTTTCCAGTCTTGTAAGCTTGATTTGTTTGTACATCATTAGTTTGTAACTTGCTTCACTTCTGTTTCTCATTGTCTAAGCTTATTAATAGCTTTTGCTTCATCAAAAAGCTCTCTGAACTCACTGTCAAAAACATAAGCTTGCAATAAGCTAATCCTTGAGCTCCAACATACTTGTTTTCACAAAAGTTGTTTTTTTTTAGTGTATAATCAAGTTTCAAAAAGAAAAATCCAAAATTCATCATTTTAATTTTTAGTGATAGCTTCTATTTAATAGGATTTATCTATTTAATTTATTTTCTAATTTTTTTATTAAGCACTTAGTGGTTTTCATATTTTTCCTAGGTTCCTGGTATTAAATAGTGTTTGTATAAAAATTTTCATAATTTTATCTTTTAATTTGGTAATTTTAGTAATTAAAAATAATTTAATTAGTTTTAAGTGAAAAATCAAAAATTAAATCATTCATTGTTTAATTTTAATCTCTAGCATCTTTTTATAATATTTCTAGCTTTTATTAATTATAAAGTATTTTTAGAAAATAGTTTCTTAATTGTTACTATTCATTTGCTATTTTTCTTAATTAATTTAGTTTAATTAGCTTTTAATTGGTAATTAAGTTAACTAAATCTAAAATAGTTTATTTATAAAGTTTAGGAGTTTTTTATAATTTTTTAAGACTTCTGTAATTGTTAAATAGTTTTAGAAAAAGTTTGGTAATTTTCTAAATTAGTTTAGTATTTATTTTAATTGAAATTAGTTTAATTAGTAATTAGTAATTAATTAATAATAAATAATTAAAAAGTCTAAAAAATATTTTTCTTTTTCTTCAAAATTTTCTTTATTCATTAGGATTGTAATAATATGTTTTTCATCACCTAGGGGTTTTTAGATTTCCATTTTCACTTTTATTTTCGTACGTAGACGTTTAATTAAACGTAAACGTACATTTTTAGATTTGAAAACGTTTCCAGATTTCTAGTAATTGTTTGTAGTGTTTGTTTATCATTTTCACTCATAATTTTGTATTTTAATTTCAATCAATCTCTCTCACCAATCCTCGTTTCATAATCACTTGATCTAAAAATCGTTTTAAACACCATTTCACGCTTCGTCAGGACATAACGACCCGGGAAGAACTCCTATATTCTCCTTGGTGCATTGTGCCTTTTCTAGTTTGACTTTTGTTGACCAAATCCTTGGTTGACTTTAGTTGACCGTTCAGGACCAATCACTAATCCTAGTGTGCTCTTATAAGGGCCTAAGTTAAGTTAGTAAGGCATTTCTAATCCTAGGGTGCTAGTGAGGGCCTAATCTAAGTTAGTAAGGTATTCTAACCTAAGGGGAAGTTAGTGGTTTGTGACAGTCTCCCATCCTGAAAGAAAATCTCGTCCCGAGATTTAACTATGGTTAGTATGTGATGGTGTGAATAGATAGGGATATTTAGCACGGATTTGATCCTCTCGTTCCCAAGTATACTCTGGTCCTCTTTGGGAGTCCCAGCATACCTTAACGATAGGAATCCGGTGATGTTTTAGATTTTTGACCTCTCGGTCCATAATTTCCACTGGTTCCTCAGTGAAATTGAGCTTATCATCCAATTGAAGCTCGTTAATAGGCACAACTAGTGATTCGTCC
>LBNU01012620.1:14980-32173 GCA_014162995.1 Artemisia annua | reverse complement strand
TAAACTATCATATTTTAAAGAAATAACACATATAGTTCCTAGATTATATTAACTTCTATTATTTACCCTATTTACCCTTATATTTATATTATTTGCAATTTTAGTCCTTTTAGTTTTATATTTGTTTTATTAGTTTATTTTAAGGTTTAATATATTGCAAATTTAGTCCTTACACTAATATCTTCTAGGAAATGTCAAAAACAGTCCCTAGACTTTATAGTTTCAGGAATTTACAATATATACCCCTATGCATGTAATATTTTGCAAAACTAGTCCTAAATGCATATAATTCTAATTCTAGCATGGAAATCTAATTTCTAAGCTTATGTCTAACTCATATAAGTTCAAATAAGTCACATAATGCAAATTATAGGAAAGCTATATAACACATAAACATGCAATTCGACCTAAAACTAGGGTAACGAGAGTAAACATGCATGCATGGCAATCTACTAACTATCTAAAGCATGTACTAAGTATCTAAACCTATTCTAAGACTAATTGGACGTAAATTAATGGTTAACTAGGTCGGGGAGGGCTAAACTAAGGATCTAGGGTTTCTAAGGTTTCTTTTGGCTCGCACGTCTTCAAAATGCAACACAACCAAACCAAGGCCTAGCTACTTTCTTCCTATTGCTTCTAACCACTTAGTATTACAGAAATAAAAGATAGAGAGGGAGAGGAGAGGTGTGAGGAAGAATGAGAGGAGAGGGGGTGGTATTTATAGTCGCGTAAAGGCGGTTTGGCATGAAATGACTGCCTAGGTGTCGTGCAGGGGGGTTGAGCAAGTATGGCTATGGGGTGATGTGGTGAGGCTAGAAGGTGACAAGGACGGGCTATGGTGGTAGCTAGGGGGCTGAGTAGGCCGGTTGTAGTGGGAAGAAGCCATGGAAGGCGGTTTGAGCCAAAGTGGTGACAAGGAGTATGCACCTCCTTGCTTGGGTGCTAGCTTTTTCATATTAAGGTGCTAGGGTGGTTGCTTGTTTATATTAAGGTGCTTAAGTAGTATAGTTTAGGTGTTCAAGTCAAGTTTTAATCTAGTTTTGTTTTATAAGTGTTTAGGGTTTTATCTATGTTTTAGTATCTTAATTAAGGTCCTAATGATGTTTAGTAACTATTAGTAGCTTATACTAAGTGATGGTAGCTTATGGTAAAGTTTTAACCTAGTTTTGACCTAGTTTCGGGAAGTTATGACCTAATTAAGGTTCTGTGTTTATATGACTTGTACCTAAGTTTCTAGGGGTTGTACTATATCCTAAGGGTTCTAATAAATCCTAAGGTATCTATTCTAACTTATATCTAAGTCCTAAGCACTTTGCATGTAAATTCAGATAGGCAGTTAGGGTTTTAAAGCTAATTGGAAATACGTAGGTGTATTTAGGGTTTTCTAGCAAGTATAGGGTAGTATAGTACTAGTTTTTTTTAGTGAAAATATGTTTATTACCTAGACTTGACATACCTGGATGTTTACATCAAGTAAACATAGTAGTGGTTGGCATAGATGGATACGTGAGCTTGTCTGAAGGTTAGTTAGGTTATAATGATATATTAAAGCAAAAAATTTAACTCGGAAAAATCCTATAGGCATTTCTAATCCTAGTGTGCTCTAATAAGGGCCTAAGTTAAGTTAGTAAGGCATTTCTAATCCTAGGGTGCTAGTGAGGGCCTAATCTAAGTTAGTAAGGTATTCTAACCTAAGGGGAAGTTAGTGGTTTGTGACAATTCTTGGAACAAACTAGGAGCATTATTAGTTACAATATTGGAGAAATAACTCTTTGGGCTGAGATTTGTGTGGAAAATGAACAACAAAAACCGTTTGTGATTGAGGCCCCAAAGGTTGTAACTGGAAGGAAAGTTTCAGGGGAGTACAAGCTGAGTGATGTCATGTCACCCGGTTATTTTAGAGCTTGAAAAACATTGATGACGAATAGGAGTAGCAACATACGCTCCTAAGTTTGTTTTACTTGTTTTATTTTTCTTTTGTATGTTATTTTTCATCATTTGAATAAAACATACCAAAACATTGTAATCCTGGAAAGTTAAGGAATTTTTTGATGAATGAATGAATATAATGAAGTTTGATTATATGTGGATTGAACGTTTTTACGTATGCATCTTAGTTAAAATTGTTAACTCTGGAAAAATTTGTAAGCAAGTACGCCGTACTTGGAGTCAAGTACGCCGCACTGCTAAGCGGGGCTATATATATAACTTAAAAATCTTTCATAACATACAAAATTTCACACACGCTAAAAAGGAAAACCGCCACACTTTGATCGAAAATTTTCCAAAGATCTTTGAAAGAGAAAAATCAATCCACATTATCATGTCTTTGGTATGTTTATCCATTTTGTTTAATTTTCTTGCAATTTTCTTTCATATTTTAGGGTTAATATTTTGTATACTATGTTTTAGATTTTTATATTTTGATAATTGTGTTATTTAGAAGATAATTAGTGCTTTTACGATTATCTAGTTACATGAATGAAGGCTTTGCATGAGAATGAATCAAATTAGGGTTAGGTTTTGGCCTTGATCAATATTTGGCGTAGGATAGGAATTTGAATATGCTTATTTAATCTAGGAGAGATTGAAATAAGATATTAAAAAAGTTATAGATAGAACAATTAAGAAACTATGAAAATGACGCCTTAACGCTAAAACCTATGATAAGAACTGCTTATTTTAGGGGTTTTTTGAAAATCAGTGAAGAAAAACTAAAGGAATAAGTTTGAAAACATAGTTTTGTTGTCATGTTGCTTTAGAATCAAATAGTTCACGCCCAGAACGCTATGTGCGCCGGTTTTCAAATCTGAACCGCCGTACTTACACTTTTAAACAAATTAGTACGTCGTACTTGTTGTCAAGTATGCCGCACTTTTTGCCTGAATTCAAACAGAGTGTTTGAAGATTACAATTTGAGAGAGATTTAGCCATATTTTTTTGCACTAATAGTTAATAATCTTGTGTCTATGGCATGTGTGTAGGAATTAGAAACTAATGTGCAAGTTTCTACTTCTAGAGGCAAAAGAAAAAGACATACTGTGAGTATAGATGAGCTATTGCTTGGCAGGGTTAATCATGAGCACTTGCAGTGGAGGGGTGTATTCAAGATAATAGGAAGAAGTACAATCAGGTTCTGGCTAGGTTAGTAACCAAGGATATCTACTCTCCTTGTATTGTTGATTGGGAACTTCTAAACAACATGGGATGTGGTGAAACTGTTGAGGAGATGATTGAGATTAAGTTGATTGAAGCTGGAGGAGATGAAGAATTGTGTGTGTCTGAGGCATGGAAGAGAGCTTTCAATTGTCAAGAGGTGATTTACAAGGAGTTGTGTCAGGAATTCTTTTCTACTTATCAGATGGATTAGAATGTTAGTCAAGAGGAGATATGCACCAAGAAAATTAATAAGTATAGGTTGGGGGTAGAGCACACAGTGTGAGTCTGGTGGAATTTGCTAGGTACTTAGGGTTGTAAAGATCTGAGGAGTTGAATGAAGAAGGTTTTGAGATTTATTTTTAGAGTGGGCTAAGAGATGAAGGGGATTTTAAGGCAGAAGATTATTGGAGTATGATAAGCACTGAGGATGAGTTGAGGTTGTCTAGGAGTGCTTGTAATAGCATTAGGAGCCTGTCTTGAGGTTGTTATAGAAAATGATTGCTTACAGTGTTTGTCAAAGGACCACAGGGTATGAAAAAATTCAGAAACATGAGCTTTGGTTGATGACTATGTTTGAAGATAGGAACAATGAGAGGTATGCCAATGTTGCTTGGGTGATAGCTAGGTGGATGAAGAGAAAGGGTAAAGGTACACAGGATAGGAACAAGATAATTATGGGGCAGTTTGTAACTAGGATTGCTAGGAGAATGAGGCGTTTATCTGATGATAATTTGAATAGCTACTCCACTCCCACACCTTGCAAGAAGCTGAATGAAATTACTTGAGGGAGTTGATTGGTGAAGATGGAAGGTTAATTGCTGAGGATCCTCAACCTGGTGTTGCTAGGTTAGTGCCACCCAGACCCCACAGGCCTACAGTGCTAGAGATTTACCAGAAGTTAGGGGAGATTGAGAGAAGGCAGGCTGCACTTGAGGAGCTAGGAAGGAGAAATGAGTATAACTGGACAAGGTATGCTCCCTTGTTTGATAGTTTGGCAGCTCAGCAGGGCATCTCTCTTGGCACCAATGCACCACCAGGGTCTACCACCAACCAACCATCCAGTTCTAGGCAGGAAGATAACACCACCACCACTCAGGAACAACAACAGCAGCATCAGTAACACCGCCACACAAACATTTGTGTGCGGCGTACTTTGATGGCCAACCAGATGTCTGGTTGTGGATTTTAAGACAATTCAAGACAATTTCTATTTATGGTCTGTAACTAATGCCTCTGTTGGCATTTTAAAAACAATTATGATGGGAAACAAGAACATGGTATGGGGGGAACAAAAACAAGGACAAAAACAATAACTATAACTTTATATATATGCAAGTAATTTGCATAACTAGTACTATATTATTAATAATAAACTAGCTAATCTTTTGATTATATTTGTTTGCTTTTTTTTGTTTGTTTTGTTTATGATAATGTGCATGTTACGAATTTAGTACGAATGCTCCATTTTGCTTCGTACAATTTTTCTGAATTCGTCTTATAGGAAAGTAACTCATTCCCATTTCTCTATTTTATTTATTCTGTCACATTGAGGACAATGTTCATAATAAGTATGGGGGTAAGATAAATTGGAATGATTTAAGAAAAAATAGATTTTTAAAAAACAAAGTGCGACGGTTTTGAAACTTAGTACGCCGCACTTGCTATATAATTTTGGAAAAATAATCGAGTTAAGTCATTTAAGCTAATTCGACTCGGAATTGATAATGTGCTAGCATATTAATAACCATTACCACTTAAATGTGAGGAGTTTTTAGCCTTATGCCCTTATTGTTGGCTTGTTTCTTTGTTTTTGAGTATGCCGATGTTTTATTTATTCTAGAACTTGTGCTTAAAATCTTTACGAGACCGTTGTAAGATCACATTCGTGTGATGTAAGTGATTTTATATGATAAAGAGGCAAAATTAGGATTTACACCAAATAGCCATCCAATAAAACAATATATTAGTAATCACATCGATTATCTAATTTCCAATAAAAACCTTTTGTAGAACTTATCTTTAGTGCTAGATACCATTAGCACAACATTCTGAGCCAATCTATTCGTTTCTTGAAATCCAGAAAAAGGAAAAAAATATATACAACCTTAGCCCTTTAAACCTTGAACCTTGTTGGAAGTCCAAAGAAAAAGAAAGAATAAATTACGGATTATGCTATTTTGAATGAAGTATGAAGGTTGCAAACTTCTTTTTTTGATTGAAGTGGTGTGTTCATCGTAAGTATGGGGGAAAACCAAATAATTCCCAAGAAAACAAAAGAAAAAGAAAGAAAAGTACATATACGAGGTGAATAAAGTGTTTGCGAAACATGTGCCAAATGGAGACCGTTATTAAAGAAAATGGACTTTCAACTTATTATTTTTTCTTTTAAAACAATTTCACAATATAATCCCATGACTAATCCATACCCATATTATTACCTTTAGCCAAACGTTATAACCCGAATAAAAGTCCTCTTTTGATAAAATTTACTTGGTGCTTACGCCATGTCGGTGAAGTTTAGTTTTTTGTACAAGCCAATGGAAATTTATTTAACATGTCTGAGCAACTGAGTGTGATTTCCTTTATACCCGATATATGAGTGTGAGTGAATTATACTTTCCAGTTTCATGAGATGCTTAGTCGCGTTATCTTGGCTTATGATTTCTTGATAAGATAAAAATAAAATTATTTTTAAGGATTGCTTGAGAGCAAGCAATAGTTAAGTATGGGGGATTTGATAAAGCTCTTATTATACATATTTATCCCATCAATCATATAATATATATCTATTATATTATATAGAATATCATGTTACTTGTGTAGAATTGGCACTAATCTGGTTGCAGGATTGAACGAGAGAAGGAAGTTAGAAATATAACTAAAAGGACGATAAAGTAACAACTACAACAAAAGGAAGGACTTGGAATGAAAATACAAACATAAAAGACCCAAGTACGCCGGTCTTAGGACTATGTGCGGTGTACTTGCTTGGCGGGTAAATGAGATTGAATCTACACGAAGTACGGTGTACTTTCTACGAAGTGCGGCGCACTTATCTTGTCAGTTACAAAAGCAGAGTTATTGATTGCATTCATTGTGAGGCCGATCACTTGTCCTCAATTACTGAACTCTGGAGGTAAACTAGGTCGAATGAAGTCTATAAAATGAAAGGTACAAACCAGAAGAATGTGGGCAACATCTAGTAAAGTACGGGAAAGCATACGAAAGTGATATTGGTGAACTCATACCAAGTTCACCATATCAAGGTAGAATTGTAATCCTATTACTGTGACAGAGGGTAGGAGAATGAGCCAAGTAGAGTTTTCTCTGTGGAAACCATTTGTTCTTTCGTTGTAATCACTTTGGTAACATTCTCTATTTCTACGAATTATATTATGAAGTTTATGAAATCTATGTCGAATGATATGTGTTTTGTTACCGAGATAATGGAGTAGTTGTTTATGTTTATTTGGGTGATGTAGTTATATGGTTGTTTAAATTGTAATGTATGATTGGTATTTGATACTATGCTTAAGTTTAATTGATGAGATTATGCTTGGATCATTGTTGAATGTTTGATGTATCTCTGTGGTAGAAGTAGGTCGAAAGGGTCTACCACTTTGGTATTATTTCATGGTGTTTGTCTATGGCAACTTGGTGTTTACCTTGTAGGAATTGGTCAACAAAATGTTTATCAACCCATCCATGATCTTGTTTAATGCCTTATCTCATGTCTAACGAACTTGATGAGGAAATTGGCTTATGTATACTTCTGTTATGAACCATCCTTAATGCACTTGATATATTGAGAATTATAGGTCAAAAGGGATTCTTAATATGTTGGATAGTTATTTGTAGGAGTGATCACCAGTCATCTCTTGCTTATATATCTTGTTCATGATTGCTTGCTCATCATTTACATGTTTACTTCCATGTTTCTTAGCCTAAATAAAAATAACTTTTAATCATATAAACAAACAATCTAAATTACTAGTCTTTGGATAATAGGTCGAAAGGGATTCTTAATATGTTGGATAGTTCATGATTGCTTGATATATTGAGAATTATAGGTCGAAAGGGATTCTTAATATGTTGGATAGTTATTTGTAGGAGTGATCACCAGTCATCTCTTGCTTATATATCTTGTTCATGATTGCTTGCTCATCATTTACATGTTTACTTCCATGTTTCTTAGCCTAAATAAAAATAACTTTTAATCATATAAACAAACAATCTAAATTACTAGTCTTTGGATAAGTGACAATCTAGGGACTTTACTTTGACACAATTGCTAACTTGGCTTTTCTACAATCTCTTGGGACGACCTGGTCTTACTTAAACCTTTACTATAAACGGGGGTTATACTTTACCCGTGTGTTTTATATATTAAGGAAATTGGTGAAATTAGTATTATAAATTTAAAGCTTTTGAAACACATCAGGGACCTTCCCAACAGTTTTTGTCCTTTAGTGGTGAAATGTTACCTGGTGAAATTTTATCTGATTTGGGCGGGAAATAAGGCCGTTTGGACAATTTGAAATTCAAGTTTCAAATTTATTTTTCTTATTAAACATTTCTTTATAAATACAAAAATAATTTGTCTAGTTTATTTTTGTAAAAATGTTTTGTCACATTTATAAAATGTAAGGTTTAAGGACAAAAATGATTTTCTTTGATCACTTAACAAAGTTGGTAAAGTGTTTGTTCATACCTGAAGTGACGTCGAGAGACGTTGATGTGTGAACGAGTAACTTCTACACTTTACGTTATGTGTTGCAAGTTACGTGTTTGTTATCATTAAAACATGAAGACACTGTATTGATTAAACGTTGTAAAGTTTGCACTAACAGGTTGCTCTTCGAGACTTTCGCGAGACTAGTATTTCCATTACTTACTACATAACTCATGGTGAGTTCGTAGCCCCACATTCTATTACTTAATTATTTTACAAACCCTTGGGGGGCCACATGTTATTTTTAAACTGAAATGCTTTCTACTGTATGCTTACCCGAATATGTTTTATTGTCACTAAGTAACGATTGCCATGTTCAAAGTCCCTATATCATGAACCATTAGTCACTAGCTATAGTGAGCGCAAATATTGTGATAGATCTATTGGGATTAACGAATCCCATTTGTGTTGAACAACTACGAGTTCAAACAAATGCACTATATTTGATGTCTAGAGGTATGATGGCAAAGTATCTTGGTAGGGCTTCTATGTTACTATTATGTCTACGTTAAAGCTTGGTTGCATGAGCTTAGTGAAATAATAACTGTTTTGTTTTCAATTATGAGTGTGAGTCTATAGCTCACAGTATGAATATTGTGTTCAACGATTTAACTATAAACTCTACAAATTCCACTCAACCTTTGTGTTGACTGTTTTAAGCATGTATCTCAGGTCTATAATGAACGAGTCTATAGTGAACGAGGCTGGCACGGAGGAGCACGGATGCATCAAGAAGGCTATAAATTTTATTATCATTCGAAAACTCTTTTAATGTAATTTGTAAACTGTGAAACTACTGAGACCTCATTTTGTAAACTCTTATATTTAAATGATTCGAATGATAAATCTTTTAAAAGCGACTCAATTAGAGTTCGTTTTCTATTGTTAAAACTATTTTGCCGTCGAGTAACACCCAGTTTGAATTCCGCTGCATATTACGAAATTGGGGGTGTTACAGTATAAGCACCAATTTACGGCATCTGACAAAGAACATGTCTCTTGGTACTATTTGGAACATTTTGAAAAATTCTATGAATTTAGACGTAAAGACAAAAGTTCATTGTTAATTATCAAATCAACATGAAGAAAATTTTAAAAACATCACATAAGAGTCGATTTCATTATAAATCCCCTTCATTAAATATGATTTTTCAAAATTAGGGATTATTTTTATTACTTTTTTATCAATTGTAGGTTCGACATTATCAATTAACAAATGATAGTTAGATATGGATGAAATAAGATTTCGGATGACAAAATAATAAGATTATAGATGTCTAAAATCTTGTTGTTGCAGATGAAAATCATGTTATGGTAGAAACATATTCAGATACGGATCTAGAAAAAGATGTAGCTGCTATTATAGATAAGATCACATGTGAATCTGTTTGCAGGGTAAAATCATATATGATTTTACCAAAAATCACATTTGTTATATTTTAATTCTTTGTTTGCTGAGATGTTATGTGAATCACGTGAAAACACAATATTGGGGGACAAAAAATAAGATTATAGATGACTAATATATCTTGTTGTTGTGGATGAAAATCAGGTTGTGGTTGAAACATATTCAGATACAGAACTGGAAAAACATGTAGCTGCTATCATAGATAAGATCACATGTGAATCTGTTCGCGGGGTAAAATCATATATGATTTTATGAAAAATCACATTTGTTAAATTTTAATTCTTTGTTTGTTGAGATGTTATGTGAATCACGTGAAAACACAATATCTCCCAACCCTTCTCTCGGTTTAATAACTATTTAAATACAATTATTCTTTTATAAAAAAATTGTAATTTACATTCTTTGATCTAATAAACTAGATGATGAGGATTTGATATGTTATTTATTGGAAAATTAAGATCTTTACAAAATTTTCTCTAAATAAAATCGAGGTTAATTTTAAAATTCAAATAAAAATAAATAAATAACTTAATAAATCTGAAATGGATAGTAAATTTGTGTTTGAAAATAGTAATATTATTTTTTGATAACAAAATCTTAATTTATTGCTTAAATTTTAAATAAACACTGCTAATTTAAAAATAGTTTATCTCGTAAACAAGTCATTTTTTTCTATTTTTTGTGCAGATAAACTATAAATTGTTATGAAATATCTCGTAAATGATACTCATACAAAATCTTAACAATAAATTGCAAATGCACCAACTTGATATAAGTTTCTAGAGTTATTAGACATTATTTTTGCGTTACAAAAAAGATTTTTTTTTTCTTATTTTTTATTTTTTTTAATTATCCAAATAACGTCTACTTTAGTTGTAGTTAGATTAATTATAAAGGTTATTAGATGTTATTTATTTTTTTGTATTTTTTTGAATATTTTTTTTGTATTTTAATATACTTTAGGCAAGCTAAAAATTTGTTTCAAAATTTACGAGATGTTTGTATTACGATTGCTTTCTCAACTCAATGTGTAGGATAATAATCTTTTTTTTAACTTGTAAGGTGTGAGGGATTGCTTTTCTTTTTTCTTCTTATATGTGGAAGTAGCAAACATGTTTTCTCATCACAACACTTTGAACTTATTTTCTTATTTTGAATTGATATATACATTTTTTATCATAAAGAGGCAAAGGTTGATTATTTTGTATTATTTTTTAGATATTAAATTAGAATTTAGTTTTTTAAAATAAAAACATTAATAGATGTATCTGAATATAAACTTCTATTTAGTTATTATTGTTTTACTATTATTGCCCAAATAAAAGTTTTCAAACAGTAATTACTTCCTAACATCTTATCTGTCTTATTTTTTTACCACAAGAATAAATAGAAAAACTAAACAACCTCAAACACACATTTAAAAATTTGTAACACAATTTTTCTAACACAAGTTTTGTGTAGCGGGAATAATTTTATATATTAATGGACTTTCAAATTGCATCCGCACAATATTATATCTGGATGATAGGAAAGATTCTAAAATCCCAATAACTACTTAACTAAAATGTCATGAATATGCAAAAAATTATACATCTAGAGGCTTAGAAAAGTTAAACAAACAATTATATAAGATACTACAACTACATGGATTGCATTATTCTCATGTGGAGTTATTTAAACAATACTTTTTTAGATACACTACTCCATCTTGACTAATGTGAATTAGTAGTAACTAATTAAGTTATAACATCAACAACACTCTAATCCTCTTTAAAAAATATTAAAACTTTGATACTTTTGTACATGTTTTAGTATGTTAGGATAATGAAATACTTCTTTAATTAAAATTATGAAATTCTCTTCCATTTTTTGTAATTCAGTATACGCTATTTATGATTAATATAAATCATAGTTTATGCAAATTTAGACCAAAATGATTATCTCCCTCGGGTTGATTTATGGATTTCTTAATAGTGTCATCTTAAAAAGTATAAGCACCAATATACGGCGTCTGACAAAGAACAAGACTCTTGGTACTATTTGGACCATTTTAAAAATTCTGCGAATTTAGACGTAAAGACAAAACTTCACTTATCAATTCGACATGAAGAAAATTTAAAAAATCAAATAAGAGTCGATTTCATTATAATCCCCTTCATTAAATATGATTTTTTAAAATTAGGGATTATTTTTATTACTTTTTTCCAAATTGTAGGTTTGACATTATCAATTAACAAATGATAGTTAGATATGGATGAAATAAGATTTTTTAGGACAAAATAAAATGACTATAGATGTCTAAAATGTTGTTGTTGCGGATGAAAATCATGTTATGGTAGAAACATATTTCTAGAGAAAGATGTAGCTGCTATTATCGATACGATCACATGTGAATCTGTTTGCAGGGTAAAATCATATATGATTTTACCAAAAATCACATTTGTTATATTTTAATTATTTGTTTGTTGAGATGTTATGTGAATCACGTGAAAACACAATATTGGAGGACAAAAAAATAATATTATAGATGACTAATATCTTGTTGCTGCGGATGAAAATCAGGTTTTGGTAGAAACATATTCAGATACAGAACTAGAAAAAGATGTAGTTGCTATTATAGATAAGACCACATGTGAATCTGTTCGCAGGGTAAAATCATATAAGATTTTATGAAAATCACGTTTGTTATATTTTAATTCTTTGTTTGTTGAGATGTTATGTGAATCACGTGTAAACACAATATCCCCCCACCCCTCTCTCGGTTTAATAACTATTTAAATACAATTATTCTTTTCTTAAAAAAATGTTAATATACATTCTTCGATCTAATAAACTGGATGATGAGGATTTGATATGTTATTTATTGGAAAATTAAGATCTTTACAAAATTTTCTCTAAATAAAATCGAGGTTAATTTTAAAATTCAAATAAAAATAAATAAATAATTTAATAAATCTGAAATGGATAGCAAATTTGTGTTTGAAAATAGTAATATTATTTTTTGATAAAAAAATCTTAATTTATTGCTTAAATTTTAAATAAACACTTCTAATTTAAAAATAGTTTATCTCGTAAACAAGTCATTTTTTTCTATTTTTTTTGTGCAGATAAACTATAAATTGTTATGAAATATCTCGTAAATGATACTCATACAAAATCTTTACAATAAGTTGCAAATGCACCAACTTGATATAAGTTTCTAGAGTTATTAGACATTATTTTTGCATTACAAAAAAGATTTTTTTTTTCTTATTTTTATTTTTTTAAATTATCCAAATAACGTCTACTTTAGTTGTAGTTTGATTAATTATAAAGGTTATTAGATGTTATTTATTTTTTTGTATTTTTTGAATATTTTTTTGTATTTTAATCTACCTTAGGCAAGCTAAAAATTTGTTTCAAATTTTACGAGATGTTTGTATTACGATTGCTTTCTCAACGCAATGTGTAGGATAATAATCTTTGTTTAACTTTTAAGGTGTGAGGGATTGCTTTTCTTTTTTCTTCTTATATGTGGAAGTAGCTGATGAGACGAAAAGTGTTACGCTTTTAGGGGGTCATTTAAGCCCTAATTCGTATAAATGTGATCAAATATTGTCCTAAATCGTTCCTTTTGTCATTTTAGGTACTTTTGAGAAGAATTCTGGAAAACATGCATATTTGGACGTTTTTGGAGCATAAAAGTGAAGAAAATGACAAAGTCTCAAAAGAACCAGAAATTACAACCTGACAGGGTCAGAGTCACAAGGTGACGCCGTCAGCAAGCCTTGACAAAAGAGTGGAAACAAATTATCAAATGACGGGCCAGAAAGATTTTGGGAATTAACACCTGACGCCGTCAGGTGTTAGAAGTTGTAGGCCGTCAGGTTATGAGTTAAAGAGTGACGACCCAGAGAGGAATAGAGAGTTACGGCGTCAGAAGTGGATCTTGGCCATCCGAGAAACCTAATGGCGGCAAGCTGACGGCGTCAGCCTCTATAACCTGACGCCGTCAGAATGTAAAATCTATATATAGTTTTCTATTTTTCATTCATTAAGTGTGGAACTTTGTGGAGAACTTTTGGCACCAAACCCTAGACGAATTTTCTGTACTTTTTAGGGTTTCCAACCCTTGGAACCCTCATGCTTAATTAAAGATAAGTCTTCACTTTAATTCAATCAATATGTCTATGTGTTGGTTGATTATCTCTTTTGCTTGTCTTTTAATTAACATGTGTAGCTAAATTCTCTTGTGTTTGCTTAGATCTAATGAAACCTAACTATTAATTATTGGTTAATTGATGTGTTGTTGTTTGTTGGGATGATTGTTCCATCAATGTTAGGCTCAAGAAAACTGGCCAACCTCCTTTATGGTAACGTGCTTGAACGTCTTGGGAAACATGTAGCCAAGGCATACTAGGCTATTAAGGTAGTATTTAACGCATGAGCCACTGTTTACAATCCCTATGGTTGTGCCGTGCATGGCATAGGAGGAGATAAGAGCTCATAGAATTGGAGAGATATGTATGCCACTCCATGAGTTATTAGGAATACACCCTTCATCCACACAAGTAACATACATATCAATTAACCGGTAAAAGATAGTTAGGGAGTAATGAAGTCTAAGTAAACACAACTTTTCTCCATATAGTTTTCACAACCAAATAGTTTAGTTATTTTATTTTACTTGCAATTGTAGTAATTTTGGGTTAGTTGACTAGCAACTAATTCTGCCCACTCCTTCAAAACCGAGATTTTACTTGCTTTCCTAAAAATATAAAAATACAAAAAGAATCTTTCTTCACCCTTAGACGTATTAGAGTAGTTTTTCTGTCCTAACGAACACTATCCCCTGTGAGAGAACGATCAATCCCCCGTACTTACCACTATCCTATACTACATCGGTAAGGTACACTGCCTGGTGGGGTTGTAAGCCTTTTGAGATCCTTCGAGAGGTAAAACCTGTTGTAAGGTCACAAAACTACGCATCAGTAGCAAACATGTTTTCTCAGCACAACAATTCGAACTTATTTTCTTATTTTGAATTGATATATACATTTTTTTCATAAAGAGGCAAAGGTTGATTATTTTGTATTATTCTTTAGATATTAAATTAGAATTTAGTTTTTTAAAATAAAAACATTAATAGATGTATCTGAATAAAAACTTCTATTTAGTTATTATTGTTTTACTATTATTGCCCAAATAAAAATTTTCAAACAATACTTACTTCCTAACATCTTATCTGTCTTATTTTTTTACCACAAGAATAAATAGAAAAACTAAACAACCTCAAACACACATTTAAAAATTTGTAACACAATTTTTCTAACACAAGTTTTTTGTAGCGGGAATAATTTTATATATTAATGGACTTTCAAATTGCATCCGCACAATATTATATCTGGATGATAGGAAAGATTCTAAAATCCCAATAACTACTTAACTAAAATATCATGAATATGCACAAAATTATACATCTAGAGGCTTAGAAAAGTTAAATAAACAATTATATAAGATACTATCAACTACATGGATTGCATTATTCTCATGTGGTGTTATTCAAACAATACTTTTTTAGATACGCTACTCCATCTTGACTAATATGAATTAGTAGTAACAAATTAAGTTATAACGTCAACAACACTCTAAGCCTCTTTAAAAAAATATTAAAACTTTTATACTTTTGTACATGTTTTAGTATGTTAGGATAATGAAATACTTCTTTAATTAAAATTATGAAATTCTCTTCCATTTTTTGTAATTCAGTATACGCTATTTATGATTAATATAAATCATAGTTTATGCAAATTTAGACCAAAATGATTATCTCCCTTGGGTTGATTTATGGATTTCTTAATAGCGTCATCTTAAAAAGTATAAGCACCAATTTACGGCGTCTGAAAAAGAACAAGTCTCTTGGTACTATTTGGACCATTTTGAAAATTCTGCGAATTTAGACGTAAAGACAAAAGTTCACTTATCAAATCGACATGAAGAAAATTTAAAAGATCAAATAAGAGTCGGTTTCATTATAATCCCCTTCATTAAATATGATTTTTCAAAATTAGGGATTATTTTTATTACTTTTTTCCTAATTGTAGGTTTCACATTATCAATTAACAAATGATAGTTAGATATGGATGAAATAAGATTTTGGAGGACAAAATAATAAGATTATAGATGTCTAAAATGTTGTTGTTGCGGATGAAAATCCTGTTATGGTAGAAACATATTTCTAGAGAAAGATGTAGCTGCTATTATAGATACGATCACATGTGAATCTGTTTGCAGGGTAAAATCATATATGATTTTACCAAAAATCACATTTGTTATATTTTAATTATTTGTTTGTTGAGATGTTATGTGAATCACGTGAAAACACAATATTGGAGGACAAAAAAATAATATTATAGATGACTAATATCTTGTTGTTGTGGATGAAAATCAGGTTTTTGTAGAAACATATTCAGATACAGAACTAGAAAAAGATGTAGTTGCTATTATAGATAAGACAACATGTGAATCTGTTCGCAGGGTAAAATCATATAAGATTTTATGAAAAATCACATTTGTTATATTTTAATTCTTTGTTTGTTGAGATGTTATGTGAATCACGTGAAAACACAATATCCCCCCACCCCTCTCTCGGTTTAATAACTATTTAAATACAATTATTCTTTTATTAAAAAAATGTTAATATACATTCTTCGATCTGATAAACTGGATGATGAGGATTTGATATGTTATTTATTGGAAAATTAAGATCTTTACAAAATTTTCTCAAAATAAAATCGAGGTTAATTTCAAAATTCAAATAAAAATAAATAAATAAGTTAATAAATCTGAAATGGATAGTAACTTTGTGTTTGAAAATAGTAATATTATTTTTTGATAAAAAAATCTTAATTACTTTCTTAAATTTTAAATAAACACTGCTAATATAAAAATAGTTTATCTCGCTAAAGTTTAACCATTCAATTTGCAATTTGAACATTATTTCTTTTAGAAGAAAAAATCACTCATTAGTTTCATGCGAGAATAAGTCATTTTTTTTCTTTTTTTCTCTGTGAAGATAAACTATAAATTGTTATGAAATATCTCGTAAATGATACTCGTACAAACTCTTTATAATAAGTTGCAAATGCACCAACTTGATATAAGTTTCTAGAGTTACTAGACATTATTTTTGCATTACAAAAAAGATTTTTTTGCTTATTTTTTATTTTTTTAAATTATCCAAATAACGTCTACTTTAGTTGTAGTTAGCTTAATTATAAAGGTTATTAGATGTTGTTGGGAATTACAAGATTTGAAGATTACAAAACCCACAAGAAGAAATGAAGAAAGAAGAAACAATAGGGACTTAATATAAAATAGTTAGCTTTCTTAGTAAGCAAAACATATTAGGGTTTGTAACCTCCCTCTATTATATAAAGAGGGTAGGTGTCTAGGGTTACAGATCATCCAATATATAGAAAACTCTTTCAATGAGAGTCTAGACACACGATTATAGCACTGGTCCAAAAAGTTGTATCGGTCACGCCAAAAATGTGTGACGATATTCATATTGTCACTAACGTTTTTTTCGTCGTGTGTCACCAAAGGTCCCGCCACCGTAGGTGGCATATGGTCACATTGTTGTGTTCGTGGCCTTTTCCATCGAAAAATAGTGACCAAAACCCCGAATATGTGTGACAAATTAGGCACAAGTTTTGTTTGGATTAGTCATTATCAGTGACCGTAAACACCTTATAGTCACACGAATGTTTTTTGAGAGTAACTATTGTTCGTCCTTTGGCCACACAAATATATAACATATGTGACATTTGAGATGAGTCTTTCTACTAAATGTGTATTTTGTGTGACTATTTCCCGTCCTGTGGCCACATGAATATACAATAAATGTGAC
>LBNU01012620.1:2383-14837 GCA_014162995.1 Artemisia annua | reverse complement strand
TTTAATTACCGGGAGCAAAATACACTACACAACACATCTATTATCTAATTAAAACACCAAAACCCTCCACTAGCACCAAACCCACGAAATTATCATGGTATATAACTCATTCATTAGTGTGGTGTCATCATAATATTACCTTATGAGACACTTGTCCCATAACATATACATATGTCTCATTCTTACTTCCATTGCTTCCCACTAACATATGCTTACCCTTATCACATCATTTGTACATGCAAAACTCACCAAAATCCTCCCTCCATCCACTCCATTTCGTGATCTTCACCAACCCAAAACACCTCTTTGTGGTTTTGATTCATAGTTACTTTTTTTTGGGTGCAAGATTGAAGGTCTTTTGGTGCAAGTTTGTTATTGATTCTTTTTCCTCTTCAAGGACCTTGTGTTCAAAGTTTATTCAAAGGTTTTTAAGGGTTAAAGGTCTGATGTTTTAAGGTGTTTTTCAAGAATAAATCAAGTTGATCAATGGTTGAAAAGATTTGAAAGAAAGGTGCAAGTGTTGTTGGGTTAATATAGGATTAGTGTTCATTGTTATTGTATTCATCTTGTTCTTGACTTTTGTAAGAAAACTCTCCACTCACTTTTCATTTTATTTTTATTTTCACTCCTATAAATTTTATATATATTGATATATTTGAACAATATATAAGTTATAGGGCTTAGTTAGGCTTGGTAAATGAAGCTAGATCACTAGAAACACTTAAGGATTAAACATGCAAACTGTGAATCTGAATCAGGGGTAAAAACGGAATAAACTGATTTAATCAGTAAACATTGGACCAAAACTAAAAATATGTAGTTGTAGCCCTATGTCTTGTGGTCATTTTGACGGGTATTTCATCAAATAACTCATTACGATGATTAAACTAGAAATATTTTCGTGAAACATGCCAGATTCTGAGTTGCAGATTTAAATGGTAAAAATCTCAGTGATATGCTTATTTTCACTACTTGGCCCAGTTTTATGAAATGTAGGTAACATCTTAACTTAAACATGGCCGCAAACGGGGAATTAATTGGACTTGTAGAACTCTAGTTATCGCAACTTTTGTGGGATTGTTGTAATTTTGAAAGCTGATGGACTGAATATATTGGGTAAATTGATAGTTTTACTGATGTTGTGTAATTTTTAGCTTAGTGGGACCCACAAAACTTGTTAGTACAGATTAATACCTTTCCGGGGATATAAGGAACTTAATTTTTGGACTTACGGTTTGCAAATGGCGAAATTGTAAACATGTACAAGTTAATAAAATTTTCATCAGCACTAAGTATAAAAAGGTATAAAAATGTTTTATAACTTGTAATATTGGACCTATAACTACTACATATTTGGACATATAAACAAGTATAGGAATATTGTACCAAGCCTAAGTAAGATCATGATTTATATAGAACAAAAATACATCAATATTTATTTTTTAAAAACCTGACAAGCATATGTCTATTTAGGTTCATCGTAGAGGTTTCGCGGCTAGTTTCTTCACTTGCTTGATCCGTGCTATTTCCTTTATCCGAGTGAGTTCATAGCCTCGCTTTTACTTATTTAAACGTTTATTAAACCTCACGAGGGGGATACATGCTAGTTTTACAAACTGAATACAAGTACTTTTTGGTATGCTGGACCCGATTACATGATTTATAGACATCTGACATTGAGTATCTCTTGCCAATTAAGTCCCCATCATGAACCGTTAATTTTGTTGGAAACACTAGTATTATGAATATGCATATTTGGCATTGACCAGCCTGGCCGAATGGGTAGCGCCCATCTTTCAACGGTCGCATAATATTGAGAAATGGGGTAAATGGCAAATCTTACCCTACCGGGGCAATTATTAAAACTAGGTTAAGGTTCGGTTTCATGAGCTCAATGCTTTATATCTTATTATTTTCCCGACTTGTATTTGTTACATGTCAACTTAATTATGGGCGTATAACAACGTAGCTCATCATATTTTAAACAGAATTATCTTGTATTCAACTGATTACTTATTAAACTCTATGAATTCACTCAACCTTTGTGTTGACTTTTTAGCATGTATTTTCTCAGGTCCGTAAGTGGCTTAAGCTTGGATGGGCGGCGCAATGAAATGGATATCTACTTGATGGCTTTTGTTTAATAAAATTTCATTCGATAATGACTAGAACTTTTAAATTTATGTATTCTTAACTTATGTTAAACTTTTGGGACCTCAACTCTGATAAATTATCGAATGTAAATTGTTTGAAACGACTTTGTTTTAAAGTTGTTTACTATACTTGTACTATGCGACTATTAAATAACACCCCATGTTGTATTCCGCTGCGTCCTGAAAATGGGGGTGTTATAGAATGGTACCAGAGCACAAATTATAGTGAACTAGGTTTTTTGTTTTAAAAACCTAGACTATAATCATTTATTTTTCAAAATCATGAGCTGCCATCATCTTGTCCGATATCCATGCGCGCCTACTCCTGAATTTTCTATTACTCCCTCAAGTATATCTTAATTATATTAAGGATAATTATAGTAGCACTATAATTATTTCTTAACTCATCTGATAATCCCTGACAATTGAAATTTAACGAAATTGTCCAACATCACGTACCCCTTAAAGAGCGCGCGTCCGGAGCTCACTAGCTTTTATCTCCAGACGGTTTTTTCACTTGAGAAAGGATTTGAGGATACTCGTAAGATAGAAGATCCCAGAAAATACTAACGATGCGTTCGATTTCTCGTCATCTAAAAAATACGGTGTAGAGTAAAGGTAACTTTATACGCGATAAAGATTGAGTGAGATTGTTTAGTTGTCTTTGCTCGATCGAAAAGAATACGCTGAATTGTGTTTTATTTGCTTAGACAAGAAATTATATGATTCTCGGGAAATCAAGTTGAAAATCAATTAGACATAACTCATAATAACATTTAGAAGTATTGAAAAATCACGTCGAACATAGGTTTGTCAAATCATGATTTCCCTGTCCCTAAGGTTTTAAATATAAGGTGACTTAGACTGATTTATTTAACCGAGTTTCGATAACAATTTTCAAATACTTAACTTAAAGTTTTATATCGTGGATGGTCCGTTGTTTTGAACGATTAATGGAGTTGCATAAGTTATCCTATAAGAAAGAGTGTGTTTGGTCACAATGTTTGTAAACATAAAATCAATAGAAAATGATTGAACCAAGAAAGAAAGAGAAGAAGAACAAGAACTATGGAAACCTTAATATTGATATGGAAAACTTGATTATTCAAAATGAGAACAACACAAACCTTAACCAAGGGCTTACATGGTAGTATTTATAGGAGAGAAGTCACCAAAGTGGTAATTACAATGGTTCATCTACGCAACTATTACATACTTGCCCCTTGGCTTCCTACAATGTTGTTCATTACAATATAAACTTACTAAACATAGGAGATAAATGTAAACATAGATAGTTAATAAGCAACCTATTACAAAATAATACCGACACTTTTTCAAAAAACGTGAAAAACGTGTTCCTAACAATCTCCCCCTAAAGGTCGGTCCTCAAAGGTGAGTGATGTTTTGCGTGACGTCCATCTTTCCTATCTTGAACTTGGCAATTGCTTGACGTCTCCAAATTCGGGTTAGATACAAAAAATTCTTTGCTCTTCAACTCTTGTTTCCTTTGTTGTTGAAAGCGTTGCATATATGAAAATAATCGCCTTTTGGTCACTTCTTCACTCAAACTTGATGGTACGCCATTCCAACATGGCTCATAACGTTCTTTGAACTTTTAATGATTTACTCAAGTAAATTCCCGATCAATTGAATAAGATCTTAGTCCTTAAAGACCTTGTAGATTCCGTTGACGTTTGAAATCTTTCATTAACTTTGAGAAACTTTTGAATCTTTCTTTTGACTTGTTATAACTTAGAACTTTTCGGAAGTCTTTGACGTAAGTTAGGCATGCTGGATCATGTTGTTGATAGGTGAGTTCCTGCAAGAAAATGTTAGTCGATAAACAACCGGCACTTACAAGTGAGAAACAGAATTTTCACCTCGCAATGTGGTTTACTCTTCTGCCCTCACCATGGCCGGTTCCTAATCGGATGCCCCGAAGGAGCTAACTCAGAAGTACGCGAGTTTACACCCAACGATTAGGTGAGTCATACAGATCACCTACGACCCTGTAGACCGATCGGCACTTTAACAGTTTGGAGATTTAGAATTCGTCAACGAGCATAGTGTTGAAGACCCTCTATTTAATCCTAGCCAAGGCCGTTCCTATCGGATTGCCCCCGAGGAGGCTAAGCATGAATAATACGTACACAACGATTTAGGTGAGCCGCTGGAGATCACCCGCCGACTGTAAAGAATCACATGGAACCGTCACCGAACACAACTAAGCGGTAACCACAAGAGTGTACCGAAGTGACCTGCTGTTCAGGGCCTGCCTTGATGTTGAACCCCTGGCAGATTTCCGTCAATCATGAGAAAACCCTAAGTGATTCTTTCAAAACCGTTCCTCCGGCAGATGCTTAAGATTGCGAAGGACTTCGAATAATACAACAACGGTGTCCATTGATGTAAACAACCAGGTGTAAGAAAACTAAGTGTTTCTAAGAGATCTTTTGATGAATTCTTCGAAGGCTTCTAGATTGCGATTATGTGCACCTTAATGCGTTTCTTTTCTTCGAGATTGGGGCAGGGTCTCCTGTTTTCACATTTCAACCAACTCTTAATGAGTTAAGTCGATAGATTTTTTATATCTCCCCGTGAAATGAAACAAGGTATCTTTTGAGAGATACCTGAGGCAAGAAGTTTTAGTGCATTGCTCACTGGGTCCATTGACGTCGTATCTCAATACCTATGTGGCTGTGTGAGAGCGAGATGCAGTAGCAGTGAGGTGGAGCCCGTCTGCCCTGAATGGAATAGAGAGAGCTGCGATTTCTTTTCACCTTTTCATTCATTTCTTTTTCATTCTTCAACCCCTTCTTCCCTTTCATTCATACCCCTTCTTTTGTATCATACCTTAAGGACGTCTATTTCTAGACTATGGGAGTTGTCCTTGGGATAGGATCCCTCCGCTCTGGCGGATCATAGGACATTTTCCTATCCTTAATCACCTATAAACTCCAGTCGCCATAACACCATTTGCTGAAAAAATCTCTCGAAGTGTTTTATGAATATTAAAACACATTTGGTTAACACCTCGAGAGTTTTACTTTTTCAGAAATACTCCCCCTTCACATGTGCTCGCATAATGTTTAAAATAAAATTTGGCACATGCCAGGGGTAGAGTGGGCACTTTTAGAATTGATCTGCTCTTAGTAGACTTGTACCTGAGGGACACGTTTTACGTCTGCTTAGTCAAAGGGATCCATTATCAGCTTTAGGTGAATAACTAGCTGAATAACTAACTTGATGTTGTTAACATTTCCTCAAGGAGGGAAGTTAGACCCGTCATGGTACTTATCTACATCTNCATTTCGAGTGTCACTAATTATAATATTTTTATTATTTAACTATTATTTTTTTTATAATTAACATCGTCGGAAGTTATTCGCGTACTTCGTGTCACGTTCAAGTTAATTCAACCAATACTTGGCTACGCGCCAAGTATTGGTTGAATTAACTTGAACGTGACACGAAGTACGCGAATAACTTCCGACGATGTTAATTATAAAAAAAATAATAGTTAAATAATAAAAATATTATAATTAGTGACACTCGAAATGAGCGGTCGATAGATTATGCAGGGTTCCCCGTGAGAATGAAACAAGCTCTTTTGAGAGAACTCGAGTGGTTAGGAGGTTTAGTGCAGTACGTCACTGGGTCCATGACGTCTTGTCTTCAATACCAATGTTACCTTAGTAACAATCAGTAGCATATGAACTGAACCCGGTTTCTGCCCTAAGGTTCAATAATGGGAGGGCTATTTCTTTTCACCCTTTCTCATTTCATTTCTTTTTAATTCTTCAACCCCTTCTTTCTCCTTTCTCATTTATCTCCTTTTTTCATAATCATTCCTAAGGACTTTCTAATGCTATCTATTTGGTATTGTCCTTGGGTAGATCCCTCTGGTTTTGGCGGATCATAGGGCGGTTTTCCTAACTTTAGTCACCTTATATCTTCATGACTATCCTATGTTGCCGTTTGACCAAATCATTGAAAACTCTCTCAAAGTGTTTATGATTAAGAAAAACATTTTGCACACACTTTGATATTTTTATAATTTTCAAATGCTCCCCCTTAACATGTGCTCATAGGTTTTTGATTGAAATTTGCACATGTCGGGGTGAGTTGCACTTTTGAATTGATCCACTCTTAATAGACGTATACCCTAGGGACACGTTTACGTTGCTTAGTTAAAGGGATCCATTATCAGCTTTTAGGTGATAACTAGCCCTAATAACTAACTTGAAGTTGTTAACATTCCTTGAAAAGGAAGTTAGACCCATCAAATTATACATCTAAGAAGAGCTTCTCGAAATGGTACTTTCTACTTTGATAAATCCTTTCGAATTCAAACGTTTGTGTTTCGTCAATTCATGAGTCCAATCTGAGCCACGCTCAAGTGAGATGCCAAAACTTTTATTCGCCACAAACCATTTTTCTCCCCCTCAATATGTGTATAGATTCAATTTTAAATTTTAAAAATAAAAAAATTTAGCACATACGGGATGGCATACATTTTAGTCCAAAAGCATCACATTTTATATCAGATTTCACATTTAAATCACATTCTCTCCCCCAATCAAAAAATTTCAAATCATTTGAGATTTTGTGATCCCAATTGATTTAAATGAGTTTAGAAATATGGGAGAAAATGTGGTCAGAATTTTTAACATGTACTGATTTTGAGACACTTTTTCACTGCTGCTGGTGCACAAAGTTTTTAAAGGTGCAGAAATTTTGAGCAAATACGCTCCTCCTCAATTAATGACTCGTTTTCTATTTAAAGAGCTGTGGTTATTAAGTTGATCGGCAAGGTATTTGTAAAAACTTAAGTCCAATAGCCACCTTGTAAACCACAAAAACTCTCTTGAAGAATCAATAAGAGAGAGATTTTGGGATGAAAGAAGACTTCTCTTCTTTTACTAGAAGTGATGCACTGAAACATACATTATTCCGAAGAAACATGGATATAAAGTAATCCATGCCCGAGTGAACTTCACCCGGTGAGAGGAACAACCGTCTTTTTGGCGACATGTTTTCCCCATAGATAAGAGCGGGTTGCTATATGAAGTAATAGCAAGACGATGAGACATGTTTTAACCGGTTATTATAACTTCTGCTCGAGCTTCATTTAATATTTCGTGCCATTATTGAATGACATTTCTAGAATCTTAAATGTTATCGATAAGCAGAAGACATGCCTAGGGTGAAACTATTTTGGGTATTTCTGTGTTTTTCAGATTTTTATGGTTTTTCTAGGTTTTATATTTTTGTATTTTGTTTTTGGTTTTAAGGAATATGTACAAGGATATGTGAAGCGAACCCATTACTCATCACTTTCATCCTGAAGACTTTTGAGTGACTCAGGAGTGATACTCTTCATTCCAAGACGCGGGAGAATGAATTGAAACCGTTCTCTAGGAAGTGCCTTTGTGAAGATGTCAGCCAGCTGAAACTCTCTCCTTACAAAGTAAAGTTCCACAATCCCCTTTTCCACTTGTTCCCTGATAAAATGATGTCGAATATCAATGTGCTTTGATCTGGAGTGCTAGACGTTGTTGCAGCAAAGAGCAATTGCACTTTTGTTGTCACAGTACATCGGAATTTTGTTGTACACAAAGCCATAGTCAGAAAACTGAGATCTCATCCAAAGTATTTGAGCACAACAAGATGACATGACAATGTATTCAGCCTCAGTGGAGGAGATCGACGTACTCATTTGCCTCTTTGATGACCAGCTAACAAGCTTATCTCCTAGAAATTGAGCACCACCTGAAGTACTTCGACGAGTATCTTGACACCCCGCATGATCAACATCAGAGTAGGCAGTGAGAGCCATAACAGTGTCTTTAGGATACCAAAGACCCATGTGAATAGTCCCTTGAAGGTACCTAAAGACTCTTTTGACTGCTTCTAAGTGCTTTTTGGTGGGTTTGGATTGATAGTGAGCACACATGCAAACAACAAATAGAAGATCTGGCCTACTAGCAGTGAGGTACATTAAGGATCCAATCATGCTGCGGTACTTAGTTTGATCAACTAGAGTCCCCACAACATCCTCATCCAATTTTGATCTCTCTACCATTGGGGTGTCAACTGAGTCACATGATTCGAATCCAAATTTCTTCAAGATATCAACAGCATACTTGGATTGATTGATGACGATACCGTTGGGATATTAAGAGATTTGCAACCCCAAAAAAATGACATTCGCCCCATCATGGACATTTGGAATTCGGTACTCATCTCTTGTGAAAAACGATCACATTCCAAAGGATCCGAAGAAGGGAAGATAATGTCATCTACATAGATCTGAACATGGATTAGATGCTTGCCCGACTTTCTGGTGAACAATGTAGGATCAACAACACCCTTTGTGAATTTGTTGGCTAGAAGGAATTTGGATAGAGTGTTATACCATGCTCTGGGTGTCTGTTTAAGTCCATACAATGCCTTCTTCAAGCGATAGACATGATTAGGACGTTCAGGATCAACAAACCCTTCAGGTTGACTTACATATACCACTTCCTTTAAGTGACCATTAAGAAATGCAATATTCACATCCATTTGATAGACAATCATATTCTGACGAGCTGCATTTGCAAGAAAGATTCTGATGGCCTCAATTCTAGCCACGGGTGCAAATGATTCTTCAAAGTCTATACCCTCTTCTTGTCTGTATCCTTTGACCACTAGCCGAGCCTTGTTTTTCAGAACTTCACCATATTCATCAAGCTTCACTTTGAAGATCCACTTGAGAGCGATAATCATAGCACAGTCTGGAGGAGGCACTAATTCCCATACATTAAGTCGGTCAAATTCATGAATTTCATCTTGCATTGCCGTGAACCAGGATGTTTTAGTCAAAGCTTCTTTAANATATGTGAAGCGAACCCATTACTCATCACTTTCATCCTGAAGACTTTTGAGTGACTCAGGAGTGATACTCTTCATTCCAAGACGCGGGAGAATGAATTGAAACCGTTCTCTGGGAAGTGCCTTTGTGAAGATGTCAGCCAGCTGAAACTCTCTCCTTACAAAGTAAAGTTCCACAATCCCCTTTTCCACTTGTTCCCTGATAAAATGATGTCGAATATCAATGTGCTTTGATCTGGAGTGCTAGACGTTGTTGCAGCAAAGAGCAATTGCACTTTTGTTGTCACAGTACATCGGAATTTTGTTGTACACAAAGCCATAGTCAGAAAACTAAGATCTCATCCAAAGTATTTGAGCACAACAAGATGACATGACAACGTATTCAGCCTCAGTGGAGGAGATCGACGTACTCATTTGCCTCTTTGATGACCAGCTAACAAGCTTATCTCCTAGAAATTGAGCACCACCTGAAGTACTACGACGAGTATCTTGACACCCCGCATGATTAGCATCAGAGTAGGCAGTGAGAGCCATAGCAGTGTGTTTAGGATACCAAAGACCCATGTGAATAGTCCCTTGAAGGTACCTGAAGACCCTTTTGACTGCTTCTAAGTGCTTTTTGGTAGGTTTGGATTGATAGCGAGCACACATGCAAACAGCAAATAGAAGATCTGGCCTACTAGCAGTGAGGTACATTAAGGATCCAATCATGCTGCGGTACTTAGTTTGATCAACTGGAGTCCCCACAACATCCTCATCCAATTTAGATCTCTCTACCATCGGAGTGTCAACTGAGTCACATGATTCAAATCTAAATTTCTTCAAGATTTCAGCAGCATACTTAGATTGATTGATGAAGATGCCATTGGGATTTTGAGAAATTTGTAACCCCAAGAAAAATGACATTTGCCCCGATCAAGGACATTTGGAATTCGGTACTCATCTCTTGTGAAAAACGATCACATTCCAAAGGATCAGAAGAAGCGAAGATAATGTCATCTACATAGATCTGAACATGGAGTAGATGCTTGCCCGACTTTCTGGTGAACAGTGTAGGATCAACAACACCCTTTGTGAATTTGTTGGCTAGAAGGAATTTGGATAGAGTGTCATACCATGATCTGGGTGCCTGTTTAAGTCCATACAGTGCCTTCTTCAAGAAATAGACATGATTAGGACGTTCAGGATCCACAAATCCTTCAGGTTGACTTACATATACCACTTCCTTTAGGTGACTATTAAGAAATGCAGTCTTTACATCCATTTGGTAGACAATCATATTCTGACTAGCTGCATTTGCAAGAAAAATCTTGATGGCCTCAATTCTAGCCACGGGTGCAAATGATTCTTCAAAGTCTATACCCTCTTCTTGTCTGTATCCTTTGGCCACTAGCCGAGCCTTGTTTTTCAGAACTTCACCTTATTCATCAAGCTTCACTTTGAAAATCCACTTGAGAGCGATAATCATGGCACAGTCTGGGGGAGGCACTAATTCCCATACATCCAGTCGGTCAAATTCATGAATTTCATCTTGCATTGCCGTGAACCAGGATGCTTTAGTCAAAGCTTCTTTAAAGTCCTTTGGCTCAGTTTTAGACAGTATGGAGTTGAAGAAGCACCATAAGGCATCTGTGGCAAGTTGTCTACGTGTGGATACAGGGCGAGATGGATTTCCAATGATGTTGTCAATTGGGTGATTGTTTGTCCATTTTCTGAAATGCTCATGAAGTTGATGATTGAGGACTGATGTAGCCGTATTTGAGTCTTCCGAAGAGGTTGCCACATTGGATGGTTCAAGAGCAAAGATGTTGACAAATGGTTCATCAGGTGGTTGAGCAAAGGGGTTCACTTCAAAAGAATTATCAGATGCAGCTCCTTGAGGTATTGAAGAAGGTTGATCGCTGTGAATGGGTTGAGTATGACTGGATGACGCAGCATTTTGACTAAGGGAGATGGAGACAGAAGTCCCATTTGAATGTTGAGGTGCATCATTAGCAGCAGCAGCTTCAGGACCAATGACTTGCGGTTCTGGCTCGACTATCTGTTGAGGTTCAAAATACTCATCATACATTGGATCGAATAACTTCTTTAAGTCCTCACTAGTGGGTGGCACATAAGGAGCATTAGTGGAGGAAGAATGTACAAGTCCTGAACTAATTGGTCCAGAGTCAAAAGATTAGATGCGGGTCCAGAACTGAAGTGTTCAGGAGCCGTGTGCTCAGACAACTCATCAAACGTGACATGAATGGTTTCCATGATTTTTCGGGTTCTTTTGTTGTAGATTCGATAACCCTTCTTATTTGGTGCGTAACCAACAAAAATTCCAATATCAGCTTTTGCCTTCAGCTTTCCCAAGTCTTCACTATCGTTAGTTGGGTAGCATAATGCACCAAATACTCGAAGAAATGATAGATCAGGTTTTCTCTCGTGCACTAGCTCATAGGGGGTTTTGCCATGAAGAGGATGTATCAGTGATCGGTTTTGGGTGTAGCAAGCAGTTGCAATTGCCTCTCCCCAGAGAAACATAGGAGCTTTGGAGAATATCAGCATGGTTCGAGCTGCCTCTACGAGGGTACGGTTTCGTCTTTCAACGACTCCATTCTGCTGAGGTGTTCGAGGTATGCTCCTTTGATGACTAATTCCAAGGTTTTCATAAAATTGAGTAAGTTACTGATTGACAAACTCAGTTCCATTGTCTGTGCGGATGAATCTGACAGTTTTATTGGGTCCAACTTGCAGCTGCTTGATGAGTTTGATGATGATCTCAGGTGTCTCATCCTTGGATCTGAGGAACTTCACCCATGTAAACCGAGAGTAGTCGTCAACGATCACTAACACATATCTTTTCCCAAAGACGTTTTGCACTCTCATTGGTCCACACAGATCCATGCGAAGGGTATGAAGAACTTCCATAATGGTGTTGATTGATTTGGGTTTGTGTGTTTGTTTCTTGCTTTTTCCTAGCTGACACGCAGAACAAAGATGATCTTTTTCATATTTCAGCCGGAGCATGCCACGAACAAGATCTTTACGAGTGAGCTCATTGATGGTACCGAAGTTCAAGTGATTCAAACGACGATGCCACAACCATGACTTGTTCTTTGATGCCTTAGATAATAAGCAAATAGGTGATGACCGTATCATATCTTCAATGGATATAGTGTCGAGGTTTGTGCCACGACTACCTTTCAGAAGATCCACACCATCCAGTTCTTTAACAAAACAAGTGTGTTTTCTGAAGGCTACTGGTATGTGCTATTTTACACATACTTTTGACCTTAGTTTAAGTGTAGAAAAGACCAAAAACTAACGTGAAACGCCAAAGATATCGTGTTTTTGTGTTTGTGATCGTGCAGGAAAGGATATTGCATAAATTGCATGAAAATCAACCTAAAAGCCTAAAACGAGCACGAGATGTGGAAAAG